>PVJL010007422.1:0-78430 GCA_004026885.1 Lyroderma lyra | reverse complement strand
CAAACTGGGGCGGGGGTGGTGGGGGGGGGGCGGGGGGGGGAGTGTTGCGGGGGGCGGGGGAGGGTTCTGGGCGTGCTGCCAGGTAATTGCCTTCTTTTCCCTGTAGCCATCTGCAGGCGACTGGCTGGATCCCAAGGGTGAAACCACAGCCTCCCAGGGCTGGAAGAGACAGACTTTCAGGGAGCCTGGAAGGTTTGAGACCAGTCATTTCTCCTCTATACTGACAAGACCTCTTTTAAACCACAGTCTAGCCTAACTTGAATGGTTTCCAAAAAGAGAACTCATATAAACTCAGTTGATCACATATCCCGGTATTAACATCATATGGGAGCTCCCTGGTGGTGTAGTGGCTAAGGCTCCGGCGCTGTCAACGCTGCGGCCTGGGTTCGAATCCCAGCCAGGGAACTACCCACATAAAAAATACAAAACAATATCATAAACCCTTTTCTTTCCTCTAAACCAGACTTTGGCAAACATTTCTGCAAAGAACCAGTAAATATTTTAGACTTTGTAGACCATAAGATCTCGAGTGCAACTACTTAACTCTGCCACTGGAGTGCGAAGCAGCCCCAGACAATGCCTAAACAAATGAGCATGGCTGTGTTCCAATGAAACTGTGGACACTGAAATTTGTCATACAATTTTCACGTCATGTAAAATAATTATTTCCCCCCCCAGCCATTTAAAAATGGAAAAAACATCGTTAGCTCATTGTCCATACAAAAACAGACAGCTGGCTGTATTTGTTGACCCCTGGTCTAAACTACTGTTCTTCAAACTGCTTTGCCAAGTCCTCTGAGGGCACGAAGAACTGAGGTAGGGGGTCCCCTCACAGGCTTCAATTGGCACCATTCCCCTTATTTTCTGTTTCATATATTGTGCTCCCAGATTTTGTTTTATTAAAAGAAAAGTTTCCATAGCCAAAGTTTATTATTTTTTTTTTTTTTAAATTTTTTTTTTTTTTAATTTTTTTTATTTGTATGTGGATAGTTCCCTAGCCGGGAATCGAACTTAGGCCTCAGCGCTGACAGCGCCAGTGTCGAAGCCTTAAGCCACTACACCACCAGGGAACTTCCTTATAGCCAAAGTTTAAAAGTTGCTAATCTAACCAGAATTTCTTACTTGCAACTGTAGTCTATATTTTTGTTTTTCTGATTTTCCTTCAGTGGAATGGGAAAATAGTTCTTTAGTTTTTGTTTTTGTTTTTTATTTTGTTTTTGTTTTTTTTTTTGGGGGGGGGGGTTAGTTCCTTGGCTGGGAATTAAATCCAGGCCACAGCGTTGAGAGCGCTGAAACCTAGCCACTATACCACCAGGGAACCCCTAGTTCATTTTAAGGTTAAATAAGCCTTGTCCTTTCATATGCTTCATGTTATATTATTCCAAACCTTTACTTTGTACTTGCAACTTTTCTGCAAGTTTTCAAAAGTCCTAAAAAATTCCACAAAGTAAAATCAGAGGAGAGAGCACCTTTCTGTGTATTCCATCATTATCTTCACCATTATTCAGGGTAGCCAACAGCACCATGGCCACAGGGAGAGCACACATTATACTGGAAGAAAGAAACAAATGGCAAGGCCCAGAGACTGTATTTGGAACCTGGTCTGAGGACAAAGAAAGTTTCTATGTGGGGAAAAAAGTCCTGAGGTCAGAATTCAGAAAAAATCTCGAATGGACAGGAAAAAGGTGAGAAGTAATAGGTGAGAGCAGGCAATTCTTGATCTTCTCCAAACCTGCTTTACTTAATACCTGTTGCCCATTTCTAAACCTAGGAGTTCCTGACCCTACATCTCCCTTACCACCATTCTATGGATTATCAACTTCCTTGTAAGCTCTTCTCTTCTAGAAATCACCTAAATCTGATTGTTAAATGTGGATTGAACATGTTTATTTCAAAAGAGAGACTTTACATTTGCATAACTAAAAACTAGACTCCCCACTACAGAATGGATAATGTCTCTGCTTCTGCTGGACATCTGAAAGTTGTCAGTCAGGGAAACCAATGAAAGTTTGGGGTATAAAGCCATCTTAGTCCCTATGAAGGCAGATAGCTGTACTTGAGAGTTAATTCTATTGACTAGTGAAGGCTCCAGGAATAGATAGGATGCAACCTAGTTCCTGGTGGGGTTGAGAACAAGCCACTCTAGAATATGCCTCAGTGGTATGCAGATTATTTTGAGCTAAAGGCAACTGAGACCCTGCGGCCTCATAAGAAACTTCTCCCCCACCTTAACTATCTAGAAGAATTTAAATTGGGAGCCTGGCCCATGATAAGAGTTAAAATCAGAAATGACCTTTTACCTGGTAGGGCAGACTAAAAGTTACTGGACATGTGCTCTCCCTGTAATTACCTTCTGAAGTGCCAAGTTACATTCAGAATGTCTTATATACCTCGATTTCCCTTTCTGTCTCTGAACCTGTCATATATGTGAGGTCTCTGACTCTCATGTATGCAAGGTTCCCATTCATATGTATGTAATGAAATTTGGTTATTTTCTCTTGCTAATCTGTCTCTTGTCTTTTTTATTATTACATCAACTCAAAGAACCTTGAGTTGAGGGTAGAGGAAAGTTTCCTTCTCCCCCACACTCCAAAATGAATTGGTTATAGAGGTGTCAAAAATACAATGATAAGGGGTTCCCCGGTGTCCTCGTGGCTAGGATTCGGCAGTCTCACCGCCATGGCCCGGGCTTGATTCCTGGTCAGGAAAAAAAAATAATAAAAAAAGGAAAACAAAAACACAATGATGTTGAGTAAACCTGGTAATTCAAAACCTAAGGACTATTTGGAAGTGGGTAATTAGTCTCAACTAATATTTACACCTTCTCTTTAAAGTCAGAAGCTCTGCAGGGAGGATTCATCCTTAGATGATAGATGCATTCTCACACTCTTGATGTACTAATAATGGGTAACATTTGTTGAGCAAAATACTGTGCACCAGGCATAGTGGTAAAAACTTTGTTTTCATGATCTCTTATTCTTCACACCACCTCTCCAGATGAGGCATGTATATCAAAAGCAGAAAGGGAGGCTTAGAGGCTAGGCTAAGTCTTTTGTTTAAGGCTGCATTAGCTAGAATATATAAGAACTGGGAATGGGGAGCCCAGGCTATATGACTTCAGAGTTGTAACACTTAACAATATTTGATCCCTGATGTCCATACCCAAGATTCCAAAGTGAGGACCAGGGTCAGAGAAAAGAAGAGTTTATCCAGGAGGACATCCCTCCACAATCTTGTGGAAGCTAGGGCCCAGGCATAAACCCCACTCCAATGAGACTGAAATTCCTCAGGCCAAACTGTTACCTCCCAGCTTCTGTATTTATAGTCCACAATAGAATGAGCCAGTCTGGGCTGATGAAAAGACTCTTGATTGGGAGTTAGCTATCTTGAAATCTGGGTAACTGGCCAGAGTTCAGCCAGGTATCCAATTTCCTGTGTCCACTGCCTTCAGTGGAAGTTCTTTACCTGTGACTCCTAATTTTTTTTTTTTTTTTTTTTGGCAGGGGTGGGGGTAGTTCCCTGGCTGGGAATCGAACTGAGGCCACAGTGTTGAAAGCGCCAATACCTAGCCACTACACCACCAGGGAACCCCTTCATGTCCTAATTTGACAATCCATATTCAGAGATAACAGAAACCTTTCGGGTTCCAAAAAACACTGTCATCACATATAATATATATTATATTATTAATAATATATTGCCTTTGCAAGCTACCAAATGACTGAAGATCAGTTGTAGATTCATGCAGCAACTATTATTGAGCACTGTGTTTCAGATGATGGGATATAGTGATGACCAAAAAAACTAGTGCCTCAGTTTTCTTGGAGCACAGGGGAGGAATCAGGTGGTAAGAAATCTACAACAAGGTGTGAGGAATAATGTGACGGGAAAGTGCAGGACTCTAGAAACAAAGAGACTCTCCAACTTGGAGGTCAGGGAATGTCTTCTTGAAGAAGTGGTTTTTTTTTTTTTTTGCTTTTTGTTTTTGTTTTTGTTTTTTTTTTTTTGCTTTTTGGTATGTGGGTAGCTCCCTGACTGGGAATCGAACCCAGGCCGCAGTGCTGACAATGCCAACGCCGAAGCCTTAAGCCACTACACCATCAAGGAACTCCTGTTTTGCTTTTTGGTATGTGGGTAGCTCCCTGGCTGGGAATTGAACCCAGGCCGCAGCACTGACAGCGCCAGCGCCGAAACCTTAAGCCACTACACCATCAGGGAACTCCCAGAAGTATCATTTAAGCTAAGACGTAAAGAAATAAGTGTTAGCCAAGTGAAAGGGAAGGTAATAGAAAGTGAGCCAACTAGGTAGAGGGAACGTAGCCTAGTGGAAGGGATGTGGACAAACTGCCAGAGGATGTGAGGTCAGCAACTGGAAGGGGAAGTGATATTCAGGGAGAGGTTTCTGTTGATAATTTTATTTTACAAGATAGGAGAGAAAACAAATGAGGGTAAAATATAAACAACTGGTAAATTTGATTAAAGGGTATATGGACACATAGTGGTTATAGGGATATGAGCTACAGTAGAGGGAGTATAGTTAATAATGTAGAAAAGCTATGCATGGTGTCAGATGGACACACATCGTGGAGAAAATTTCATAAATTCTTTTTTTTTTAATTCATTTTTATTGTTAGACTTATTGGGGTGACATCTGTTAGCAAGGATTACATAGGTTTCAGGCATACAATTAAATTTCATAAATTCTATAGATGCCTACCCACTGCGTTGTGCACCTGAAAATAATATAAATTAATATTGAATATCAATTACAGGCAACCCCCATATAACACAGCACGTTTGTAACACAGGTATGCTCTAACGTGATTTGAGAATTAGAAATCCCTGAACAACATGGAGTGTAGTAAGAGCTTTTAGGAGGAAAAAATACCTCATTCAAAATTACAGAAATCCCCAAACAACATGAAATGTAGTAAGAGCTTTTAGGAGCAAAAGATAGCTCATTTGAAATTTTTCATTCAGCGTGGATGTTGGTCGTTTCAGATTTGACTGCGGAATTTTAAAATTTATCAGAATTTTAAATTCATTTTGATCTTGGAGTATTAAATACATACATTTTAAAACTTTGTTTTTCTTTTTACTACATTGTACATAGGAGAAAATTTGCTTTAATAAATAGATTTCTCTTATAAAAATATAATAGTATGTTTTTTTGTTTTTTGTTTTTTTGTTTTGGTTGGGGTAGCTCCCTGGCTGGGAATCGAACCCAGGCTGAGGCATTGAGAGCACCAAAACCTCGCCACTAGACCACCAGGAAACTCCTAATAGTATGTTTTTTTAATTTTGGAAAACTAACCCCCTTTTTTTGTACTGTTCTTTGTTTCAAAAAACCTGGATTCACATGACACAACATTTTTAGGAACCTAACAACCCTGTTATACAAGGATTACCTGTATTACTAAAAATTATATATATATATATATATATATATATATATATATATATACACACACACACACACACACACACACAGTCATGGGATGTAGAGTACAGCACAGACAACATAGTCAATGGCGTTGCAATAGCTATATAAGATACCAAATGGGAAATGAACCTGTTGGCATTATCACTATATACGAGGGCTGTCCAGAAAGTATCCAGACATGTAATATGAGAAATAGAGGCATTTATGGCTGGATTTCTTTCTGGACAGCCCTCATAAGGTCTGTAAATGTCTAAACATTATGTTCTCTTGTACACATAAAAACTAAAAAAAAATTTTTATAAATAGCCATACAAATGAAAAAGATGTTTTATATATATATATATATATATATATATATAAAAAGGCACCACCTCCAAAGAAAAATGACCAATCATATTACCCCCCTGCTTGTAACCCTGGTGGTTTCCCATGACAAAAAAAAACTGAAAACTCATTATTAGGATACACAAGGTCCCTGAGATGTGAACCCTGCTTCTCTGGCCTCTCTGTCAATTCATTCTTTGACCACAGCCTTTCAGCTCGGAGTACTTTATTTAATTCTTGCCCCAGGGCCTTAGAACTTCTGGCTCCTTCTATCCAAAATACTCTACCT
The DNA here is from genome assembly GCA_004026885.1 of Lyroderma lyra. Lineage (NCBI taxonomy): Eukaryota > Metazoa > Chordata > Mammalia > Chiroptera > Megadermatidae > Lyroderma > Lyroderma lyra. The sequence continues at coordinate 72,374 of PVJL010007422.1, read as the reverse complement.
TCAACTCACAGGACTGATTTCTTCATTCAAGATGTAGTCCATAAATTACCTCAAAGGATCCTTCCCCAACCATTTTCTTAACACTTCTCTCATCCCTCAACCTCAGTGGTTCCCAGTCTTTTTCCTCTTGTATACTCTTTTTAAATCCATTTCTACAAATTGTACTCCTTGTTTTTAAAAACAGCTGTTTTTAAACACTTTTTTTTTTCTGGTGTAGGGGGGTAGTTAGTTCCCTGGCTGGGAATTGAACCCAGGCTGCAGCATTGAGAGTGCCAAAGCCTAGCCACTACACCACCAGGGAACTCCCTAAATACATTTTTATTCAGTGCATATCTTAATGTAAAATAGTGGAAATGAGGTAATAAATTAGGAAAGAAAAATTACTACACTAAATACAAACCACAGATTTAATTTTACAATATTCATAACAGTTAAATATTGATAATGATCAAGCATTTAACAAACTTAATTTATTATTATAATAATGATAATATTTGTGTTATCTGAAAATTATCTGTAATAATTGTTATGCAGGTCACTGGCCAACTGAAACATTGTTAGTGAGATCATTGAGCTTGTTTTGATGTACTTAGTTTCTTGAAACAAAGCTCAAAAGATGCAAGATAGAGACAAATCTGAACTTGCATTAAGCTTGTTGCAGTACTTACTTTTTATGAAGATGTAAGAAGAAAACCCTCTCTCCACTAGTTCAGTATTAGTAAGTGGCAAGAGGTATTTGAGTGCCTTCTCACTGAGCTGTTCATATTCCTCACTGACATCTATCAAGAAGGTGCCTTCTTTTAAAATAAGAATTTAAAGAAGAATTGGTTGAAAGTTCAATTAACTGCTCTTTTTCATGGATTGGTAGTTTAGCTTCTTTGAAGATGTCTTCACTGAAGGGATCTACAATCCAGTTGTTTTCTTTTCCACGTTGAGGGAAGTACTTATAAAAGGACACTTTAAGACCTCCAAGTGGCTTGTAATATTCTCGTTCATGATTTGGGATAGGTCCAAGTTATTCTCAGATAAGAGGTTGTGCAGTGTTTTAGAAACTTCAGGCTGACCTCTTTCAATACATGCTTTCCAAAAGTCCAGTTGTTTTTTTTTTTTTAATCATTGACTCAATTTTGTCAGTTACTTTGAATATAGTAATTTAGCTATTTTGAAGTCCCAAGTTGAGTTTGTTTATTTCTAGAAAAATATCTGATAAATACACAAGACTTTGAAGCCAATCACTGTCCTGAAACTTTGGAGCAAGAGGGAAATGATGGTCTCCAAAAAACACCTGGACTTCATGTCTAAGTTCCAATATCTGTACTTCACTGCAAGGTAGCCACCTGACCTCTGTATGCAAAAGGAACATTCTGTGAATGCTGTTTATTTCTTCACACAGCATTTTAAACAATCTAGAATTTCATGGTGTAACTTAATAAAATTTACAAATGTTACGGCCTCATCAAGCACACCTTTCAGTTCACTAGGAAGAGGTTTGGATGCAAGAGTTTGTCTATGAATGCAGCAGTGAATTCATGGCACATAGGGAGCTACTTCTTTAATTGGTCCGTGTGGGCCTATAAAACAACCTTGACATAGACTTTGCCTCCATCAGTGCACACACCACAACAATTTGACCAGCTAATGTCCTTTTCAAGGAAATAACCATTGATTGCATTAAAAATATATTCGCCTGTGGTATGCTCTGTAACAAAGCAACAGGTTTTCCTCAATTTCATTTTCTACCAAGTACCTTGCAATGATGAGCAAAATAGATAAGTCAGCAACATTTACATTTTCATTGACCTGGATGGAAAAGAATTTACTTTTTCTAATTCTACTACTATAGCTACAACATTGTCAGACATTTCCTGAATTTGTAGAGACGTAGCATTATTTGAAAAAGAGATAGTATTGATTTTGCAGTCATGTTCTTCACTAAACATACCAAAAAATGGTATCCTTAATACAAGGAGAAATTAAATCTTCAGCTATGGTGTGGTTTTTACCATATTTAGCTATGCGATAAGCAATAATATGGAATGAAGCCTCAACTGATTTCTCATTGTCTTTCTTTCCTGACATCACGTATGAAGTAACAGTTGGATGCTTTTCTAAGTCCTGAGAATAATGTATTTCATTGTTTTTACACATAGGATGTTTAGTTTCTAAATGTCACATGAGTAGAGAGGGTTTCATGCAACCGTTGGATAATATTTCCCCACATACAACACGCAAAGGCTTAGGACAGTAATTATACCCAAAAATGAAAACCCATATTTAATATACTCTTCAGAGTATTTTCTTTTCTTCTGTGTAGTACCTGAGGCACACACCTTTTTACTAACTCCTAGTGTGGGAGTAACTTGAAGCTCTGGACACGTGTTGAGAAGTACTTGCCAATGGGTTATATCCACATTGAGTTTTGGTTTTTTTAACCATTCTTGTTTTCAACCATTTATCCATAACTGACATGCTTAAAAATGACTGACAATAACAACTGAAACTATGTTAAACATTAAATTAAAGAACCACTTGAGATTGAGCCCTGTGCGGTGGAGGTCTCCTGGTGCAAGTGCTGGGGGCTGCACACTTCAGGCAAGAATGGAGAGCTACAGGAGACAGCAAGGATAGATTCAAGCAAAACTACCAGGAAAAAGGTATCATGGCAAATATCCACCAGGAAATTGAAGAAATGGAGCAGCACATGCAGAATGGAGAAGAAGACCACCCTTTGGGAGGGGGCTAAGGCCACCAGCCAGCAGGAAATAATAGATGGGGGCAACCTTGTCCACTTGCCCTTAACTTCCTGTGGGCCATACCCAATAGGCAGGTCAGTGATGGGATGGGTGGAGATGCACATGATATGGAAATGTTCATGGAGATGAGAGAAATCAGGAAAGAAACTTAGGGAGCTGCAATTAAGGAATTGCCTGCATATCCTCATGGAGGAGCTCTCTAATCACCATGACCATCATGATGAATTTTGCCCTATTCCTCTACTCCTGCCGCTTTCCATGAGGTTAATATTGTGAGTCTCACGTTTTGTTTCTTTTTTTTTTTTGGTATATGGGTAGTTCCCTGACTGGGAATCGAACCCAGGCCGCAGCGTTGACAGCGCCAGCACCTAAACCTTAAGCCACTACACCATCAGGGAACTCCCACGTTTTCTTTTCCCTTGAATTTCTTTTTTTTTATTTTTTATTTTTGGTTCCCTGAGCAGGAATCAAGCCCAGGCCGCGATAGTGAGAGCACCGAAGCCTAGCCACTACACCATCAGGGAAGCCCCCTCCCTTGAATTTCTTTTTTCTTTTTTGCTTTTTGGTATGTGGGTAGCTCCCTGGCTGGGAATCGAACCCAGGCCTCAGTGCTGACAGCGCCAGCACTGAAGCCTTAAGCCACTACACCATCAGGGAACTCCCCTTGAATCTCTTGATATGCTTTTACTGATCCCTTTGCTGTGAACCTTATGTAATTTCCATGTGTTGGGTGGGTTCTGTATTAAATTGGAGGTTGCATTGGCACTCAGCCTTAAATTTCTGTCAACAGTTTTACTCATTTGCATGGAAAATGTAAAGTGTGTAAAGCAATTAAAAACCAAAAAATATATATATTAAAAGAATTTTAAGGGGGGGTTCCCTGGTGGTGTAGTGGCTAGGCTTCGGGCCTCTCAACCCTGCGGCCTGGGTTTGATTCCCAGCCAGGGAACTATCCCCCCCTCAAAAATTTTGTTATCTTATACTACTTGAATCATAATTAAAGACAATGCACTTCCTTTTATTCAGTCAATAACTAAATTGATCAGTCTGGCTACGGATGTATTTATATGTTTGGGAAGTTCCAGGACCTTTGCAAGTGGATTATCTGAAACTATGCGTAGTGATTGGTAGAAGAGTGGTTGGGGGGAAGGGTTTATAGCCACACCCTCACCACTTATCATTATATAATGTGATCTAATTCTGAAGTGCCTCCATTAACAGTGATTTAAACTTAACATTTATTGTTCCATAACTAATGTTTTGCATTTTTTTACTTTATTTGTTGTTGGGGTTTTTTGTTTGTTTGTTTGTTTGTTTGTTTTTTGGCCTTTACTGATTATTTTTCGCACCCCTGAATGGCCCAGCATGTATCTCCAAGGGTATGCATATCACTCTGTGGGCACCAATGCTCTACCTAAAAGTTTTCAGTGTCTCCTATTTACTAGTCCAGGTATGTCTGCCTCCTCCAATAGATTGTAAATCCCCAGAGAGCAGGATCTATTTTTTCTTATGCTTCACCCTACATCTTGGCCCTAATTCAAAATAATAAATAGTTTTTGGATGACTAACTGAACAAATGAGGAAGGAGATTGTGACCAGAGAGCACCTTAGTGAAGAAAATGAAGCAGTGACGACAAGGTCTGGGTGTAAAAGTGGGTATGGGTCTCTGAAATGCAATGGATGCAGCTCTTTGAACCATGAATGAAGAAAGTAGATGTCTATGAAGTACAAAACAATATGGGGCATAGGAGGAAAAGACGGCTTCTATTATTTCCCTATTTCTCTCCCTTACTTGGAAACTGAAAAAGGAGCTGCCAGGGATTAAGGAATTTGCTTCTATTCATTCTTAGAAACCATTATAACTGCATTTGAATCTTTGCTGCATTCCTAGAGTATAGAAGCTGAAAAATAGCCTAGAGGAGCCAAAATCCTGGCTTGATTCATTAATATGTTATGAGTAAAAAAAAAAAAGGAAAGTAAGGAAGGAGTGAAGAAGGAAGGAAGAAAGGCAAAGAGAAATTGTGATTATGACCTAACCATAGTCAAGAAATCTCTCTGACTTCCATTGGTTTGGTATCAATGGAAGCCTTTTATTTTCAGAACTTTGTACTTGTGCTGCCAAGCGGAGGAAAGGAAAATGCAGAAAGCAACTTATGCATAATCACCCCCCTGCTGGCCTTCCCCAAACTCAGAGCTCTGCTTGAAGGCTCACCCTGCTGGTTCTCAGAGGCCCCAGGCTAGCACGAAAAATCAGTGGGAAAATGTTCCTTTGGATGTCAAATCTGCAGCTTGTACCAGAAAACAGGGACAGGTGAATAGAGCCGCCGGCAAGGACAAGCAGGCCCTTATGTTGCTTCTGTGAACTTTCTAATAATTTCCTCATAAATGCTTTGCCTGGAGTTCTTAGACCAAATGCTAATATGTTCTGCCCTAAAACACAGTTAATAAAATTAAGGGATACTTTCCAAGCGCACTTCACATTCACCCTCATGGCCTCTTTATCTTTTGGTGGGACCACTTTCAAAGGAGAATAATTTATTTAAAAAGTGTATTTTACAACCTGTGGCTTCTTCCAAGGAATTACTTTTTCTTTCATTTTTTATAAGAATTTTTTAAAACAAAAGTTTTAATTTTGGAATAATTTTAGATTTACAGAAAAGTTGCAAAAATAATAGAGTACCTATAGACCCCCTCACCCAATTTCCCCTATTGTTAAGATCTTAACATTACTATGGTACATTTGTCACAACTAAGGAACCAACATCCCTCCATTGTTATTAACTAAACTCCACATTTTATTTGGATTTTACTAGTTTTTTTCCCTAATGTCCTTTTTCCATTCTAGATTCCATCTAAAATGCCATATTACATTTAATAATCATGTCTTTTTAGATTGTGACAGTTTCTCAGATTTTCCTTGTATTTTGATGACCTCGATAGTTTTGAGGAATACTGGTCAGATATTTTGTAGAATGTCCCTCAAATTAAGATTGCCTGATGTTTTTCTCACAATTAGATTGGAGTTATGAGTTTTGGGGAAAGAACACCTCAGGGTGAGGTGCCCTTCTCATACCAGGTAGATGACATTACATGACATCCCTGGTGAACTTAACCATCATCACTGTGTTAAAGCCAAGTTTGCCAGGTTTCTGCACTATAAAGTCACTATTTCTCCATTTAATCCATTCTTTTTAATTTTTTTTTTTTTTTTATGTGGGTAGGTCCCTGGCTGGGAATCGAACCCAGGCTGCAGTGTTGACAGTGCCAAAGCCTTAGCCACTAAACCACCAGGGAACTCCCCTATAATCCATTCTTTGGAAGCAAATCACTATGTTTAGCACACTCTCAAAAAAGATGGAGTAGGGGGATGAGATATAGGGGTGTGGGGGAGTGGAGATTAAGCTCACCTCCTATAAGAGGGAGTATCTACATATGAGGTTTGTCTGGAAAAAATCCACCCATAAACGCCTCTATTTTTCATAGTACATGGTCATATACTTTCCAGACAGTCCTTGTATATTAAATGGAATTCTTGTATCAGGAAGATTTGTTTATTCTTCCCCATTTATTTTTTTTTTGCATATGGATATTGTTATTGATTTCTAGAGTTACACTTTTAACTCATAAGCATAAATAAAAGAATTAAATAACATATAGATATGGAATTAGCACCACCCATGTGTAATACACATCCTTGTAGTTTTCTCACAGTGGGGGGGGGTGTGCATTATACATGGCGAAATGCCGTATCTTTAATTACTTTCACTTTTTTCCCCTTGTTAAAAAATTTACATTAGAATTGTATGCCTGAAACCTATGTAATCCTTGCTAACAGATGTCACCCCAATAAGTCTAACAATAAAAATAAATTAAAAAAAAAATTTACATTAGTAATCTCAGTTCATTGCAGAAAAATTAGAAAATCAGATAAGAAACAGAGGAAATTACCCATTATCTCATTATCTAGTGATAGTTACTATTAATACCATGCTGTACTTTTTTCCTTTCCAGGATGTGTATGAATGTGTGTCACCAGTATATTGCTAACATTTTTCCCATGTCAATACATACACTTAATGGATATTTAACTTGTTTTCTACTTTTTTCCTATTATAAACATTCTTTGTGTGTGTGTGTGTGTGTGTATTTGTGTGTGTGTGTGTGTGTGTGTGTATTACACATATATGTATATATATATATATAATTTTTTTTCAAAATTGGAAAACATTTATTTTTATTGGAGTGTGAGGGAAAAATTCATTTGCTTTTTCTCTTCTGGTTTGCTAAGGTAGCAAGGGAAAAAATGGTCACTTTTCTCAGCCCTGTATTTGTCCTACCGGAAATATATATATATATAAAGCTAGCCTTTTTCTAATGGTGATTTCTAACATAGATGATATACTCAAATTTGATTAATGGGTACAGAGTTTTCCAAAGAGGCTGTAGCAATGATACCCCATGAAGGTTTCTAGAATTTATTTGTTTATTCACTGTTTATACAGATATATTTTTCAGATTATTCACCATGTCAGTTTTCCAGAACCAAAGCTAGATTTTGAGAGTGGGTTCTATTTAAATGGACATGAAAATTTATTTGAAATTGAAAGAAAAACAAATCATTTGAAATTCTACTTTAAAAATGTATTATTTATATATACATTTTAATCAATAATTTGTACCATACAACTAAACCAAACTTAATTGTTACCAGACTTTAAGAGTTTGCAAATTCCAGCTTCCTAGGTCTTTACTGAAATCATTCAGCATGATTTTTAAATTGATTTATAGTGCCTATTGAATAGTCTGCACTATGATAAATATCAAAGCAGTTGAAGAATGATCCCTGCTTATGATGTAAACATGGTGGCAAGAGACATAAATCTAAGGCAATATGTAATTAAATATTATGACAAAATGTGATATAGGGAGCATGTAAATATTGAAAAAATTCCAAAGAAAGAAAAAGAATAACTGACTTAGGTAATGTTGGTGCCACATGATTGCTTATATATGGCAGAGACTGTTGGTGCTCCCCAATAATTGTATTCTCTTCTTCCTGGCCCACAGCCAGAATCCATTTGCCAGCCTCCAGCACAGTTAGGTGTGGCCATGTGACTGTGTCTGGCCAATGGAATATGAGCAAGAGTGGCAAAACACTGTTTCTAGGTCATAAAAAGCTCCCTGACGCAATCCTTACTTTTTTGCCATCCATTCTCTTGGCAAAAGAGGACTTTTTATTTATTTATTTGTTTGTTTGTTTGTTTAGCTTGTATCTTTGAATGATTACATAAGGCAGAGACCCTTCTCTTCCTTGTCCTACCTCCTCCACCTTCTCCCCCTCTTTCCTTTCTCTCTTTCTCCCTTCCTACTTCCTTTCTCTTTTTCTTCCTCTCCCCAGCCCCTCCACCAACTCACACTGAACTATACACAGGAAAAATAAACATTTATTTTGTTAAACTGCTGGACTTTCACAGTTTACTTATTACAACAGCTGGAGTTATTTACCTATCTAATAAATGGAATAAATCTTTTGGGATATTTCCTTAACCGAGATGTCCTACTCCTTTGAGAGTATTTCCTCTTCTGCACAAATGGTAGTGGGCCTATATAGTGAAGAATTAACCTTACCTAAACAGAAGTCTTGTGTTTGCCCTCAGCAAAGGTGATCTCTAGGCTTCTGGAATGTCCTGCCTGTAGGGTTTGGCCACTGGACAGTCTGTCATGTGATTTATGATGGGAGCTTTGGGCCATACTGTATCAGTTCTAACTTCTGGAAGGAATGAAGACTAAAGGCATTAGCCTGCTTGACTTCTGGGAGGGGTGGAGAATAAAGGTCAGCCACGCAGGCAGTATGTTATCAAGCTCCAATAAAAACTAGAAGGAGGTTACCCTGTCCAAGACTACACAGGGAGAGGAGGATCAGAACTACATTTGAACCTCCCATGACTCTACCCTATGTGTCTCCTTTCTTAGTTGATTTTAATTTGTATCCTTTTTCTGTAAATCATAACTGTGAGGATAATAGTTTTCAGTGAATTCTGTGAATCCTTCTAGAGATTGATCAAACCTGGGGTGGTTTTGGGAATCTCTGAACTTGCAGTTTGTATTAGAAGCAAGAACAGTCTTATGGGGACTGTTCTCTCAAACCTCACAGTTCGACTAAACTTGGACAGGGCTCTACTGTTAAATTTATACTTTGTGACCCTGCTGCCTTGGCCATGGCTATTTGGACCAGTGGTGGATGAATATCTGTCCCAAAATGCATCAGTTATATTCTTCTTTCTGGAAATTTGGACTAAAATCTAATTAGTTTCTATTAGATGCTCAAACTAGCATGTTAAGCAAATTAAAATGTATCTGGTGACACTTTTCCATTAAGAACACAGAAAGGCAGAGGAAGCTACAGAAATAAAGGGAAATTAAATGCATGAGAGACCCCTGGCTCTAAAGAGAGAGCATGATAGACTAAGTAGATGTCTTGATTCCTGATATTTTTCCAGTTCATAGTTCCAGTTTCTCCAGAGGCCTGACTATATTCTGTCCCTGTATCTTTATAATAAACTACCTTCTGGAAAGACTTCTCCTGTTTGCAATAAAAATCACCTTGCCTAAGGTGCTATATAGTTTTGAAGTACTTTGCTTATAAGGTAATTAAGTCTATAGGGGGACAGTGCCACCAGATCGGTGTTCTAGACCTCTTCAGCCACTTCCGTATCCTTAAGATTTGACATATCCTGAGCTCTGGGGGTCCCAGTTTTATTATCTCTAAAATGTAGGCTAAATTATGTCAGGTACTTATAGCTCTAATCTTCTTTGATTCTATTTCATGTTCTTTTTTGGGGGTAGTTCCCTGGCTGGGAATAGAACCCAGGCCATGGTGTTGAGAGTGCTGAAGCCTAGCCACTACACCACCCCCACTATTTCAGGTTCTTTACGTGCTAGCTATGTGAAGCAAGACAAGTAAAAGGAAGAAATGTTTAGATATTTATCTAAAGTTATTGGTTCTGAATATCCAAAACCAACAACTTTAGATAAATTTTTCCCCATGGAAAACCCAGAGAATTCTGGGCAGGGGTGGAATTATGGGTAGGGACAGTCTTCAGCAATATGATTTGAAGAGCACCTGATATACTTTCTTTTCTAAAAGTATCTATTTTACTTGTCTCATTTCTTTGCAGTAAACTTTACTACAAATTCTTTTTCTTGTTTGATGTATAACAGTTCTGCCTGTACTCAGGTCCCTCAGAGTCTCACCTCCTAACCCCTCTTGTTTCTTCACCCCCAGCGGTACTGGTGCCACTGTTTCATGTATAACATTTTCCCATCCTAACATACATGCTAATCCTTAAAGTGACAAATATAGCAGAGGTATGTGCAAAGGGTGATGGGGTTCAAAAGAGGGAATGGCAAGTCTTTTAGAAAATCTATAGTTTCACTGGGAAAGTTGCAGGATAACTGAGTTTTGAAGGATAGATAGAATTTTATCAGGTAAACACAAAGAGAAGCTTTTTCCAGATGGAGGAAATAACATGCATTTTAATTATAATATACTTATCTTAAAATAGAAATATATTATACCACTAGGGTTAACACCTTAGTGTAACTTAGGTTATTGGTTCATTTTACTGATTGATGAAAGGTTCCAGGGTAATAGAATTCTGGGTTCTGGAGAAAGAAGGTTAGAGGTGGGTGTACCAAATATAACGCTGCTTATCTCAAATAATAGCTGGCTTAAAGCTCAGAAAATGTCTAGTACTTATTCAACAGATGATGATAGTAGAACTGACATTGATAATCTTAATTGCAAATACAGGATGCTAAGCAATGAAGACTGAGTTAATAATGGTGATTTCAAAGGAAAAGAATAAAAATAATATTTTACCTTTTAATAACATCTAAAATGTTCAAAGCATTTTTGTGCCCATTAATTTTTCAACCCTGACTAAGGTAGTAGGGAATAAGGACACTAAGACTTAGAAAGAGTGTTTTGATCACCAGCCCAAGGAGCACTCTCCTGACGAGCTAGACCAGAATCCAGGCATTTTGACTCGTCTAGCAGCTTTTCATTCCACTTCTGGAACAAACCTGACCCTCAGGGTGACATGATGAGAGACTTTCAAAAGAATCCACAGGAACAGATATATCCAATAACAGAAGGTTCAAGGCAACAATTACGAAAAATTATAGTGTTCTGAAAAACAAAGGGCCAAACCATGTAATGTTGGATGATTGTTTTTGAATTCCCCTGATTCCCCATCAAGTTGAGTCCTGCACAGACATTCAGGTTTGCTCTTTGTTTATTACTTGGCTTGAGTCACTAAAGTCAGTTGATCACACTGTGCAACCCAAACACCTGAGGGCTGATTTCTTCCCACCTCTTCATTGTGATGAAAATTTCTCAAGTGGGTGTTATTTGCCAAGAGGGAACTTTGTTTAAAAATGCTTAACAGGGAACAAAAAGTCCGAGTTTCTTTTTCTTAAGAAACTTTTGAGTAAATAAGTAGGAAAATGTAGTTGAAATTTTTTTATTATAACTTTGTTGGGTTAAACTCTGGATTATTTGATCATCATTTACCTCCTTTTATTTTATCATAGCATTTCCTTTACTAGAGTTCTCTAAGTTAAATCACTTGGAGGTCAGCTGGAGTACTTCTCTAAGTAATATTGTCCTACAAAGCATATATGGATAGTATATTTTCTGGGTCCTTGATAGAATGAAGAATGTGTGATAATACTTTCTGTTGCACTGAATATGAAGAATAGCTTAGGTAGGTATAGGATTCTTGGGTAATTTCCCCTTAAATTTTGTGGATATTACTTCACTGTATTCTGGTATTTGGTATTAAAAAGAAGTGTGATTTCCCAGCCAGGGAACTACTCCCCCCCAACCCCCGCAAAAAAAAGTGTGATGATGTTTGATTCATTTTCTATGAGGTAGGCTTTCTAATAAAATGTTCCACTATTTGTCCAGTTTCTTTTTCTATCCTTAATTCTTTTTAAAATTCTGATTATAAAGGCAAGATTGGAGATTACAGAAAATTAAAAAAAAAACAAACCAATGAACTTACTATCTCAGGATAACTATTAGTGTATTTAAAATACTCTAAAAATAGAGTAAAATAATTACATACTAATAATCACATACATTAGAGAACTTTTTTTTTTTTTTTTTTTTTTAATGTGGGTAGTTCTCTGGCTGGGAATTGAACCCAAGCCGCAGCATTTACAACACTGAAGCCTTAGCCACTACACCACCAGGGAACTCCAGAGAACTTTTTAAAATTACATTAATTTGTAAATAATTCTAATTATTTTAAAATCTGAACAGTTTAATTGAAAGACAGTTCTTCTTAAGATCTGCAGCTATGGAACCTCATTAGAATGTGATAAAGTGTTCACTCTCCAGAAAATGCAGTAAACGCATATTTATAAAATTCTGCACACAGTTTCAAAGATTTTTATAAAGTTCCTTCGTATATTTCAAGTTAAGGAGCATTGATAATAATGACTAACTTCTATTAAGTAATCCCTATGTACTTGTCACTCTTCTAAAGGTTTTATGCATAGTAACTAGTTTAAGCTTTATCATAACCCCATGAGGAAGGTAATATTATTGTCCCTATTCCTCATATAAGGAACTTAAGGCATTGACAGGTTTGTTAGTTTACTCAAGGTCACAATAATAAAAAGTAGCAGAGCTGATATTTTTATTTTTATTTATTTATTTTTTCAAGTTAAATGCATTTTATTTAAAAAGTTCATTCATAAAATTGAATGATGAATTCAAGCTGCACAGCAGCTAATGAAAACTGCATGGTAGTGAAAATGAAGTACACAGTGACTCAGATAAAGACTGTCTTCATAAAGATGCTCCTTTTAGCCATGAACTTGGGAGAGATGAGATTTTAATCCAGGTGACTTAACTTCAGAGCCCACACTCGTAACCATTAATCTATGTTATTAACCTACGTTGCCCCAACTGAGTTTTTGTGAAAGTTTCATCGAACCAACTAAACTCAGTTGAGAAAGTTCAATACTATGCTGCTACATCTAGGCTAACCACGACATCTAGGAATCCAGATTTAATAGTGGCCACCACAGTTTGTAGACACTATACCATTAATAGAGGGCTAAAAATCGGGATTTGAGGATGCTATGCATATATAGACACCAAGTGTTGGTGATTTTAGAACAGCACATGTCTACTTGAGATTGGACAAATATATCTAAAGGACAGAACATGAAAATGGAAAGCAATTAACTCTAAGCACTGGCTCCTCCTCTTACTTGGTTGGTAAGGCTTTCCCCTATTTATTTAGTCATGTAGCAGCCTTCTACCTAACTCTGCCCGGTTACTGTTGGATGTTTCCGAAGTTTGGAGATATTCATTCATGTTGATTTTTGGGTTGGTGAAAAACTTTATGGTTTGGAAGACAAAAATACAATGACATAAAAGGTTGGATTAATATTTAACTTTAAAAAATTGGTTAGAAAAGTACATCATTAGTGGTAATATGGGAAGACTTACATAGTGGAGCAAATAAACATGTACTAGAGTAGTTTGCAAAGAAAGGGAAATGCTGGTCACAAAAAGTATTGTCAGCTAACTCCAGCTAACGCCATCAAATGAGTATTCAAACCCTAATTTTACCTAGGACTCTAAGATACTACTTATGTAATGTTTTACACAGTGCTTAATGCAAGTATCCTAAATTGAATACAGGTGGTCTGCATTAGTATTAGATGATAGAAGAGAGAGTAATTCTCAGAATTATAATTTTGACCAAGGCAGTTAGAGTTAAGTCAAATCAATCATAAATTCATTTTTGTATTACATTAAGGGGTTTTACACAATGAGATAAGAATTTGCTTATTAACCAAAATGTCTTGCTTTCTGACTTTGTACCATACTATCAGGCATAAATGAGCAGCAATGAGCAGGGTACAGATAGGCATGAATTAAAGTCTCAGTCATTTGGCACATGAACATAAAATGGGAGGGAAGTTTTCAAGATGGTGATGGTGAATCAAGTGCTACAACATCTGATTCACAATCTGGTTTCTGGATGTATGAATCTAATGATTCCCTTTAGGTAGTAATAAAATATTATGGTGTTTGACATCTTTTATACCTAATTGGAAAGCAAATATTCAGAGAGCCTGAAAATTCTGTATCTTTTTGCAGCCTATTTCTAGATCATAGGACTAGTCAGTAAAGTGGATTTGAAAGGGAATTGTTGATAATACTGGAATAGCAAAAGTCCTAAAAGAAATAATGAATAAATATATTAATAAAAATTAAATGAAGGGGGTTCCCTGGTGGTGTAGTGGCTAGGCTTTGGCGCTGTCACTGCTGCGGCCTGGGTCCGATTCCCGACCAGGGAACAACAACAACAAAAAGAATAATAATAATGAGAGTAATCCTAGCTTCTTCTTTTATGCAGAAATTGACAAGTTGATCCTTAATTTCATATGGAAATAAAAGAGACCCACTAAAGCCAAAACAACCTTGAAAAAAAAAGTGGTAAGATTCACTCTTCTTGATTTCAAAACTTGCTGCAGGGAGTTCCCTGGTGGTGTAGTGGCTTAAGGCTTCAGGGGTGGCGCTGTCAGTGCTGCAGCCTGGGTTCGATCCCCAGCCAGGGAACTACCCACATACCAAAAAGCAAAAAAAAAAAAAACAAAACCAACCAAACAAACAAAAAACTTGCTGCAAAGTAACATTGAATCAAAATTGTGTGGTACTACCACAAACATAGACATGAAGAATTGAGAGTTCAGAAATAAACCTATACAGGTAAGATCAATTGATTTTTTTACAATGATGCCAAAACAAGTCAATGGGAAAAGAAGAGTCTTTTCAACTAATGGTGCTAGGGCAAATGGATATCCATATACAAAAGAATGACTACTAGCTCAACACTATATACAAAAATTAACTCAAAATGGACCAAAGACTTAAAAGTAAGAGGTAAAACTTTGCAGTTCTTAGGAGAAAACATAGGAATAACTATGCATGACCTTGGATTACGCAGTCATTTTTTAGATATAAAACCAAAAGCACAAGCAAAACAAGAAAACAGATAAATTAGATTTCATCAACATTTAAAAGTTTTGTACTTCAAAGGACACTATCAAGGAACAGAAAAGACAACCCACATAATAGGAAAAAATATTTGCAAGTTATATATCTGATTAGGTTCTCATATCTAGAATATAATATATAACTCAACCCAACAACAACTGTGGGGGCTCAAAAAATGTTTTCCTCCCACCTTCTAAGTTCTTTCAGTTGAGCTAATAATCAAATTAACAGAGACAGATTAACGGGAAATGTGTCATCCAAAAATTTATTATGGATGTACGTACGAGGTTGCCATAAGAAATGAGACCTGAAGATGCATTGGGCAGTTGAGGTTTTTACGCCATTTGGACAAAGGAGAAGGGGGACAGGGATCTCAGATTTCAAAGGGAAAAGTATACAATTCACAGGTAGATGAGAAAGAGCAAACATGTAAACAAATTATTGCTGGCCCATCCAGGAACAATGGAACACAGAGGGAAGTGTAACAGACAAACATTGTTAGATTCCTCTCCACCTGCCACACTTAGTACATTATGATGCCAAGATAATGGTCCCTTCCTTTAAGCAGTTTTTTCTACTTGAATTCATTTAGGCAGGTAAGGGTGAGGATCAAAATTTTTATCTGAGACTTTCGTTTTTTAATAACCAGCTAAAATCAATATCCCAAAAGACATATTTTGGGGTGGCAAAACTTTGGTCCCTCTCACAACAAAGCCAATTAATTAATGAGCAAAACATCTGAATAGACATTTCTTCGAAGAAAATACATAAATGGCAAATAAACACTTGAAAATATGCTTAACATTATTAGGCATTAGGGAAATGTAAATCAAAACTGCAATGATATACCACTTCACACCTACTAGAATGGCTAGAATAAAAATAACAGACAATAACAAGTGTTAACAAGGATATGGAGAAATTGGAACCTTAATACATTACTGGTGGAATTGTAAAATGGTATAGCTGTTTAGAAAAACAAAAAGTTCATCAAAATGTCAAAGAGTTACCAGATAACCCAGCAATTCCACTCCTGTTATATAGTAAATATAATTGAAAATAGGTGTTCAAACAAAAGTGTATACCCAACCATTTAAAACAGCATTATTCCAATAGTTAAGTGGTTACCTGAGGGTAAAGGAGGAGGAAGTGGGGGAGGAGAGAGGGGGAGTCAAATATATGGTGATGGAAAGAGAACTGACACTAAATGGTGAACACATAATGCAACACACAGACGATGAACTGTAGAATTTACACCTGGAACCTGTGTAATTTTTGCTAACCAGTGTCACTCCAATACATTTAACAACAACAACAACAAAAAAACAAAACAGTATTATTCATAATAACCAAAAAGTGGAAACAATCTGAATGTCCATCAGTCGATACATGTGTAAACAATATTATTCAGCCACATAAAGGAATTAAATGCCAATATATGCCACACCTGGATGAAACTTGAAAATATTTTGCTAAGTAAAAGCCAAGCACAAAAGGCCATATGCTGTCATTCCATTTATTTAAAATGTCCAGAATAGGTAAATCTATAGAGACAGAAGTAGTTTAGTAGTTGGCAGAAACTGGAAGGAGAGGGCAGTAAGGAGCGACTGCTAATTGGTGGGAATTTCTTTCTGCAGTAGTAAAATGTTCTAAAATTAGACAGTGGCAATGGTTGCACAACTCTGGATTATACTAAAAACCACCACTAAACAGTATACTTTAAATGGTTGGATTTTATGGTATATGAATTGTATCTCAATAAAGCTGTTGCAAAAATTGCTTTGAATGAGAAAGAGCTCTCTGAACATGTAACACAGAAGTCATAAGAGAAAAGATGGATATATTGGACTTTCTAAAAATAATAGAATTTGTGGGAGTTCCCTCATGGTGTAGTGGCTTAAGGCTTCACTGCTGGTGCTGTCAGTGCTGCGCGGCCTGGGTTCAATTCCCAGTCAGGGAGCTACCCACATACCAAAAAGAAAAAAATAAATAAAATAAAATAAATAAATAAATAAATAAAAACAATAGAATTCAAAACAAACAAAACAAAAAACAAACAAAAGATGATTGAGCAACATTAAGACTCAAGACAATCTAAAGAAAAGTATTTTCAAAATAATTTAGAAGAAAGACAAATCCCTAACATACAAAGATCCCATACATTTCAGGAAAAAACAATGTTCTGGGAAAATTGTCTGACAAAGAGCAAGAAGAGGCAGTTCTCAAAAGAAGACATACAAATAGTTAAGCAAAAGGAAGGAAAATGTCCAACATCATTTAAAGAAATGGCAGTTAAAACCAAAACAAGCTATTATTTTTACCTATCCAACTGTCAAATCTTTCTTTTTTGGGGGGGCGGGGCTAGTTCCCTGGCTGGGAATCCAACCAAGGCCACAGCACTGAGCACTCCGAAGCCTAGCCGCTACACCACCAGGGAACTCCCTGTCAAATCTTTAAAAAAATTCAAAGTATTGAATTATTATTGGTCAGCATGTTAGGAAACAGGCATTTTTGATGGCACTGTAAATTAGTAAAATTATTTTCAAGGGTAAAATGCCTTTAGTTACAAAAGAAGTTATGTGCATACTAGATTTTGACTCCGTTGTTACCTTTTAAAATTTCAACGCAGAAACTAACACAGACAGGCACATATGTAATAAGATGTATATGGAGTTCCCTGGTGGTGTAGTGGCTAGGCTTCAGTGCTGTCAACGCTGCGGCCTGGGTTCAAGTCCCAGCCAGGGAACTACCCACATAAAGAAAAAAATAAAAGATGTATATAACAAGGATGTCAGTGGAAATTAGAAATATATGTTCTTTAAAAGGTGATTGGTAGAGTTCCCTGGTGGTGTAGTGGCTAAGGCTTTGGCGCTGTCAATGCTGTGGCCTGGGGTCGATTCCCAGCCAGGGAACTACCCACATTAAAAAAAAAAAAAGTGATTGGATAAATAAGTTATGATCTATTAATAAACAAAAGATTATGGAGCCACTGAAAAGAGATAGTTCTATATGGGAAGATATTCAATATAAATTAATTGGGAAAGACAAAAAGCAAGTTGCAGGAGGCACTGGTTTTCCTGAAGCAAGGCCCAGGCCAGGGGAACAATACTTAGGGAAGCACTCACTGTTAGGGTGGTAGAAGTACAGGGCTGGCTCCTGAGAGTGAGTGCTTCCTTACATTTTATATCCTGGTCATTCTCCTCTTTTGCCTCATTTTAGTTTCAGCCCTGTGATGTAGTTATGTATAATACAATCCTGTATTTGTAAATAATAATTACATACACAGTAAATAAATATATATAATTGTATAAGTTAGTACAAGCTTTTTGGTGGGCATACACATGTACAGAGGTGACAAAAAAAGTATACACATTTTAAGAAAGGAAAAAAATTGTATTAAAATTGTAATACTTGGGGGTTCCCTGGTGGTGTAGTGGCTAGGCTTTGCCACTTTCAACGCTGCGGCCTGGGTTTGATTCCCAGCCAGGGAACTACCTGCCTCCTGCAAAAAAATTGTAATACTCAGGGGTTCCCTGATGGTGTAGTGGCTAGGCTTCAGCATTCTCAATGCCATGGCATGGGTTCAATTCCCAGGCAGGGAACCCCTCCGCCAAAAAAAATTGTAATACTCAATATATACCAATAACAAAAGATATCTTTTTTTTTTTCTTTTCGGTATGTGGGTAGCTCCCTGGCTGGGAATCGAACCCAGGCCGCAGCACTGACAGGGCCAGCGCTGAAGCCTTAAGCCACTGCACCATCAGGGAACTCCCAACAAAAGATAAATACAAGTCATATTTGACTTCTGCAATTATAAGAGGTGCTCAGAGTGGTTACCTTTAGTATTTATGTAATACATAAATAACATCTCTTAAAATGTGTATAAATTTTGTGTGTGTGTAGGGGTAGTTTCCTGGCTGCGAATCGAACCTAGGCTGTGGCATTGAATGCACCGAAGCCTAGCCAGTACACCACTAGGGAATCCCCCAAAACGTGTATACATTTTTTGGCACCCTGATATAACACGTAATATATACATATCTAGATCTATCTATATATTAGTTACATTACATATGTTAGTCTGTTTGTGTGTGGTGAAGGGAAAAAAAGGAAAGACTGTATACCAAACTATTAGCAGTGGTTTTCTGGGGTATGGGAATATGGGGAATTTTTACTTTCCAGTCACATACTAATACTTCTCAAATCTTTTGTTAAAAAACAATTAACAGGAGTTCCCTGATTGTGTAGTGGCTTAAGGCTTCGGCGTTGGCACTGTCAGCGCTGCGGCCTGGGTTCGATTCCCAGTCAGGGAGCTACCCACATACCAAAACCCCCCCCCAAAAAACAACAAAAAAAAACAATTAACAATTGAATATTTTTGGTTACAGAAAAGGCAAGAAAGGTTAAAAAAATAGCATAATCACATAAAAGAGTTCCTTGTGCTGCATATGTTTGAGTGCTGATCTGAGTACTTTGTGTACTAGTTGGTATCATATAGCTACTATGTGAAGAAAGAAATAATGAAGAAAATGAATGAGTATTTTTGGCTTTTGAGACATGCACTTTAAAATTTGTATAACAGGGGGGTGGGAGAGGAGGGGGGGAAGCTAAATATAAGGTGATGGAAAGAGAAGTCACATTAGGTGGTGAACGTATTATACAACAAGCTGACAATGCACTGTAGAATTGTATGCCTGAAACCTATGTAATCCTTGCTAACAGATGTCACCCCAATAAGTCTAACAATAAAAATGAATTAAAAAATAAATAAGTAAAAAAATAAAATTTGTATGATAGCATTTCCTCTGATATATTACATTTTTGCCAAGTAGAAATTCAAGTTACACAAACAACAGCCAATTTTAGCTTCTATATGAATAGTGTTTTCTCATATATGCCTTACCCATCTCTCCTAGATAAAAATCAGATTAGGTGTCTTTCATATGGGAATTTCAAAGCAGCTTAGAGACATTAATTAGTTCTCACACCTCTGAAGTGGGTGTATTTTATCTTGTCTGTTTTCTCTGTAAGAAGAATGATAGGCTGAATTATTTCCCAGTTTTCCATATCTCATTATTGTTAGTGAAATTGAGAATGCCATTACTTCATTGGCCTATTTTTTTTTTTTTTTCTTTTTGGTATGTGGGTGGCTCCCTGACTGGGAATCGAACCCAGGCTGCAGCGCTGACAGCGCCAACGCTGAAGCCTTAAGCCACTACACCATCAGGGAACTCCCCCTATTTTTTTTCTTGAAAAAAGATAAAGCAATTTTGGGGTGGATAAGCCAAATTAAAATAACTACTATTCCTATGTCAAACAAAAAAACAGAGGTTTTTTTTTTATACCTTCTAAACAATCTGAAGTATTTTTAATTAACTCTATAGCTTAATGGTTGGTTGGAACAATGTTTACGAAATTAAAATTTTTATTTTAAAATATGACTATATAGGGGGTTCCCTGGTGGTGTAGTGGCTAGGCTTCCTCGCTCTCAACACTGCGGGCTGGGTTTGATTCCCTGTCAGGGAACTACCCCCCCCCACACACACACACAAAAATGACTATATAGGTACTCAGAGGGTAAGCTCCGTTTCAGCTTCATCAAAGATCTGTCTGGGTATTTTGTCAATTACAAGAAATGTACTTACAGATGAAATAATGTGGTTTAATGACGAGTATATCTGTTTTTAAAGAGTCTGGGGGAGTTCCTGATGGTGTAGTGGCTTGAGGCTTCGGCAGCTGGCGCTGTCAGTGCTGTAGCCTGGGTTCGATTCCCAGCCAGGGAGCTACCCACATACCAAAAAAAAAAAAAAAAGAGTCTGGCCTGGTGCACTGAAAAGATACAATAAATTCTTAGAAAAGACAAGGTTAAAATACCCTTCACTTGTGCCACTACTATGCTAACCACTTTAGAAGCATTATCTCATTTAATCCATAACATAATGAAGGAGTTCCTATCATTATATTTCTTGTTTCACAGATAAAGAAAGAGCCTGATAAAGAAACTTATTATAACATTATATAGTTATGTTAAATTGGTAAGCAGTCAGGGAGGATTCTAAAAATCAAGTCATAATGCTAATTTCTGCCATTTTTTTCCTCCATGTTTTTTATCCCCCTACTTGAATTAGGTGCATAATTTTAACTTGTCATTTTGAACCCTATATTTATTAATATATCCATTTAAACAATAATTATAACCAATTTAATTCTTTTTTTTTTTCGTTGGTTCCCTGACTGGGAAGCGAACCCTGTCTGTGGCCATGATAGCGCCGAAACTTTAGCCACTAGACCACCAGGGAACTCCCCCCAATTTAATTCTTAATCAAATATCAATGCAGTAATAGTGAAGCTATTTCTAATCTTTTCCTATTTTTGCTTTATTTTACTGAAATTATTATGCTCAGGATTGACATTTTTCATGTACATATTACAGTTAGATTCATTTCAGTCAGTTGTCAGGTTTTTATCCTCATAAATTCTGTCAGTTTTAATCACTGCTATGGTGAACTTTCTTTTGTAGCAGTTATTTCCATGAAATTTTATGTTTCCCTATCACCCACTGAAGACATTCATTCGATTAAAGTAGTGGGGTGAAGACATCCCTTTTTGCCTGTGATACAAGAACACAATATAGGTTATTTCTTATGATAGTGATCATAAGGCAAGTAATATCTGCTGTAGTCACCTCATGGGAGGAAGGATCAAATACAAAAATAGATGTGAAAGTGACTTGCAATCTGTAAAAGTTAAGTAAATATCACTTTACTGATTGTTGAAACAAATCATATAAATCCACTCTGCTGGAACTGTTCTTGAAGGTAAGCAACTTCCTATTTCTGCCGTTGTTACTTACAAAAATGCTTGCAAAATTTAACTGATTTTCTAAATATATCCTAGTGACTTCACTCAATGTTCTCCTGTCATTTGTTTTCCATTCTGACCTCATTAATTTGTCCTTTT
Source organism: Lyroderma lyra (assembly GCA_004026885.1). Taxonomy (NCBI): domain Eukaryota; kingdom Metazoa; phylum Chordata; class Mammalia; order Chiroptera; family Megadermatidae; genus Lyroderma; species Lyroderma lyra. The sequence continues at coordinate 50,576 of PVJL010007422.1, read as the reverse complement.
CTCATTCTAGTACTGAAATCCTCTGTGATGTAGAGACCAGCTTTGCTGCTGTAATGAATTCATACCATTGGTTATGTTTCATCACCTTGATTGCTATAATTGTTGCATGTCTGGCAGTTCTTTGGGAAAATTTAAAAGAAGCCTGTCACCAAACAGATGATATCTCAGTAAGGGTGCAGGTGCACTGTTATTGTAAGAAATTCTTGTCTTATCACAACTCTGTCTCTTGCTTAATACACCCTTGCTTATGAGTATACAAAGTTTTGAAGGAAATAGAAGGGCCAATGGTAATCTAAGCAAAGCTTACAAATTCAAGAATCCACTTTACAGCCTGAAGTTTACAAGTTAAGGGTATTTTTCCCTTCATATATCCTGAAAAAGCTTAAGATTTCAGTAATTGTTTTCCACAAAGCAAACTTTATAAATATGCTGATAATATCAGGTAAAGACCTATGGGAAAGGAGTGATCCAATTTCATGATCTTGATTTTGTCCTGCTCGTAAAATTAATATAAGGACTCAGAAACTTTTCCTTTAAGAATCTGCTGCATTTCTCAAGTATGGTTCTGTTCTTTAAAAAGTATCCTACAGGAGTTCCCTGATGGTGTAATGGCTTAAGGCTTCGGCACTGGCACTGTCAGTGCTGCGGCCTGGGTTCAATTCCCAGTCAGGAGCTACCCACATACCAAAAAGCAAAACAAAAACAAAAACAAAAAACAACAAAAAAAGAAAAGTATCCTACAAAAGAAGTGAGGAATTCCCTTGTGGTGTAGTGGCTAGGCTTCAGCACTGTCAACGCTGCGGACTGAGTTTGATTCCCAGTCAGGGAACTACTCACATAAAAAAAAAGTGAAAGTTTGAGGATTAGCAGTTTAATTGTTACTTGAAAAATGCCTTTTATTCACTTTTTTATTATTTATTTATTTAATTTGGAGGGGGGGTTGGTAGTTCCCTAGCTGGGAATCGATCCCAGGCCGTGGCCTTGAGAGCTCCAAAGCCTTAAGCCACTACACCACCAGGGAACCCAGAGACCCCCTTTTACTGTTTTGTTTGCTTGTTTTTTTAGTCACTTTTTTTTTTTCTTTTTTCTTTTTTTTTTTTTGCTTTTTGGTACGTGGGTAGCTCCCTGACCAGGAATCGAACCCAGGCCACAGTGCTGACAGCGCCAGCGCCGAAGCCTTAAGCCACTACACCACCAGGGAATTCCCTTTTTTTTTTCTTTTTGGTATGTGGGTATCTCCCTGACTGGGAATCGAACCCAGGCCGCAGCACTGACAGCGCCAGTGGTGAAGCCTTAAGCCACTACACCATCAGGGAACTCCCTAGTCACTCTTTAAAAATGACTTTATCGAGACATAATTCACATAGAATTATGTTTCCCTCATTTAAAGTGGACAATTCAATAGTTTTTAGTATACTCAGGGTGTTGTACAGCCATTACCACAATCAACTTTAGAACATTTTCAACACCCCAAAAAGAGACTGCTGCTTCAGTACTAGTCACTCCCTATTTACTGCCCATCCCTTTCTCCCTCCAACCCTGGGCCATCCTAATCTATGTGTCCAACTACTAATCTACTTTCTTTCTCTAACTTTTTCTTATTCTGTACATTTAGTATAAATGGAATCATACAATTTATGGTAGTTCATGACTGGTTTCTTTCACTTAGTTTTCAAGTTTCATCCATGTTGTAGCATATATCAGTACTTCACTCCTTGTTACGGCTAAATAATATTCCATTGCATAGACATACCCTTTTTATTTATCCATTTTCAGTTGATAAGCCATTTGAATTGCTTCTTCTTTACAATTATTATGAGTAGTGCTGCTATATGAACATTTGTATACAAATTTTTCTGTAGACATGCTTTCATTTCTCTTGAGTACATACCTAGCATTAGAATTGCTGGTTCATGTGATAACTGTATGCTTAACTTTTTTTTTTTTTTATGTGGGTAGCTCCCTTCCTGGAAATCAAACCCAGGCAGCAGTTGACAGCGCCGAAGCCTTAGCCGCTTGTATGCTTAACTTTTAAAGAACTATCAAACTGCTTTTCAAGTGACTGCACCATTTTACATACCCACCAGCAATGTATCAGGGTTCCAGTTCCTCCACATCTTTGGTTTTTATTTGTCTTTTTTATTTTAGCCATTTTAATGTGTGTAAAGTAGTACCTCACTGTGCATTTTCCTCATGGCTAAAAATGTAAATCATGTTTCCATTGGTCATTTGAATATCTTCTTTGGAGAAATGTTTATTTAGATTTTTTTTGTCCATTTTTATCTTTTTGTTCTGTTCAAAAATCTTCATTTATAATTTAAAAATCTTAAGAAAAAATTCCAGGCCCAGATAACTTACTAGTGAATGCTACCAAACACTGAAGAAATAATATAAATCTTATACAAAATTTCAGAAAATAAAGGAGGGACTAGTCCCCCATACATTTGGAGATATCACATAATTCTGATGCCAAAATCACATAACAATGTTATAAGCAAAGAAATTAAGAGAACAGTATTATTGACAATGTAGATAAAAATCCTTAATAAATATTAACAAAATAACTTTAAGATTACATCAGGACAACACGTTCTTGGGAATTTGTTGTTGTTGTTGTTGTTGTTGTTGTTGTTGTTTTTTGGGGGGGTTCCCTGGCTGGGAATTGAACCCAGGCTGCGGTGTTTGGAGCGTCGAAGCTTACCTACTACACCACCAGGCAACCCCCTCATTCTTGGGAATTTGTCTCAAGAATCCAAGGCTGGATTCAGATTTAAAAAATAAAAGTAATTCAGTATAATAACACAATAAAGAAGAAAACCCATAATCATCTCTATATTTGTAGAAAAAGTTTTAACAAAATATAGCACCCATTCATGATAAAAACTCTTGGCAAACTAGGAATAAAAGGGAACTTCCTTAATCTGAAAAAGACCATCTATGAAACTCCTACAGCTAACATCATTCTTAATGGTGAAATTTTAAATACTTTACCTTTAAGACTGAGAATAAAGAAAGAATGTCTGCTCCCATTACTTTTATCCAACACTGCATTGGAGGTCCTAGAGAGTGCAATAAGGTAAGAAAAAGAAGTTAAAAGTCTTAAAATTTGCAAAGTAAGATGTAAATTTATTTCTATTCATAGATAACATTAATTGGACATGTAGAAAACAGTAAGGAATCTGCAAACAACTTCTAGAAGTAATAAGTAAATTTATGAATGTCTCAGTATACAGGGTCAAGATACAAAAATCAATTGTTCCAGTATTAAACAACTGAAAAATGAAATTTATTAATTTTTTTTTTAATTTTTTTTTTTTTATTTTTGCTGTTTTTTTGGCATGTGGGTAGCTCCCTGGCTGGGAATCGAACCCAGGTCGCAGCGCTGACAGCGCCAGCACCGAAGCCTTAAGCCACTGCACCATCAGGGAACTTCTGAAAAATGAAATTTAGAAGAATGATTTCACTAACCTCGAAAACCATAAAACAGTTAGAAACTGGGGTTCTCTGGTGGTGTAGTGGGTAGGCTTCAGTGCTCTCAACGTCGCGACCTGGGTTCGATTCCCAGCCAGGGAAATTACCCCTGCCCCCGCAAAAAAAAGAATGACTTAAGAAACATACAAAGCTTCTGGTCAAGATGGCAAGGTAAGTAAACAATTCCCTATTAAGATTGCAACTGAACTACAAAACAAACATCATTGAGAATCACCTGAAGTCTAATGGAACAGAAGTCCTGTAACTAAGGATGTAGAGAAGAAGCCACATTGAGACTGGTAAAAGCAGTGGAGATGCAGAACAATCTGGTCCACACCCACATGTAGCAGTTAAAAATTAGGAGGGAGTTCCCTGATGGTGTAGTGGCTTAAGGCTTTGGCGTTGGCGCTGTCAGCGCTGCGGCCTGGTTTCAATTACCAGTCAGGGAGCTACCCACATACCAAAAAGCAAAAAATATATAAAAATAAAAATAAAATAAAATAAAATAAAATAAAATAAATAAAAATTAGGAGAGTTATCTCAGCTGCTGAAATACCCCTTGCAGAGCAAGGGTCCCAGCCCCAAACAAGGCTTTCTAGCCCAGGGTTCCACTGCCAGGAAGAGGAGTTCCCATAACTTCTGGCTGTAAAAAGTAGCAGAGATTGTGGCTAAGTGACACGAAGCATTGCCAGAATCCCAAGCATTCAGAAAACAAAAAAGAATCAATCAGAAATGAAGAATACAATAACTGAAATGAAGAATACATTAGAAGAAATCAACAGCAGATTAGATGACTCAGAGGAATGAATTAGAGATTTGAAAGATAAGGTAGCAGAAAATACCCAGTCAGAATAGTAAAAAGTATAAAAGAATCCAAAAAAATAAGAACAATTTAAGTGCTCCCCTACCCTTTTTCTTTTATAATAGTTACAATGAGGTGAAATTTGGAAAAAGGTCTGGTATGTTTAGCAAACTGTAAGAGGTTCAGTGTGTCTGGACTCTAAGGGGTATAAAAATGGGGATAAGCCTGGAAGACTGTGAAGATGTTTGTTCATAAAGCTAAGGAGTTAGCCTTCATCCTATAGGATTGCTTTTAGGAGATAGATGAGGTAATGGACAACTGGAGATAGGATATTAATCATTAGCCTTTCAATAGAAATTGTTACTTAGCCTAATCACCTCACAAGATTTTCCTCTCCACCCTCATTTTTCTATTACTGAAGAATGTGTAGCCAACAGAAAAAAATCCTTAAAGGGAGATGTAGGAAAGAGAGATAATGGTAAATAAGATTTCTTACAGATGTCCTACATAAAAACTTGGCAAACAGAATGTGTATGAGTAATCCTTATCTGTGAAACCATCCTAGGAATAGTTGGTGTTTGGTGCTTTTTCCTAAAGGCATTTATGTTTGGTATATGGAAAGATTATTCTGTAATAGTTGAAAGACAAAAAAACCCTTTAAATCTGGTGCTTCTATTTTTTTATTCCATGCTCTGAGAAGAATAAATGTATAAAGTCAATTTCTGGATAATAGCAGATAATGCACTGAAAAAATTGATTAATATGAAAACTATATACTGGAAACAATCGCCCCCGCGCCCCCAGAAGAAATGAGTTAGTCAGTAGAAGGCAATGATGGTTCTGAAGCAGAAAAGTATTAAAGATGCCACAGATAATATTGTAAGCTTTATGCAGGATGAAATAGGGATGTGCTCTGAGATGAACCATCCATGATCAGCCTTCCTTTGAATTGTTATTTTTGTAACTGAAACTCGGATTTCTGTCCATAAAAAGAGTGGGTGGGTGGTCATCTTCCTTTTTGAACATTTTTGAGACCAAATTTAGACAAAGATTTTATCCTAAATTTGTTGTATGATTTGATTTTCTATGCAAACAAGGTTTTAAAATTGGTGTTTTAGTTGAAGGGAAAAGGAATACATTCAAGTAGAAGAGGTTGAAATTTTAAGCCTGATTAGTTTTGTGTCTAGAAAATAAAAACATCACATTTTAGCTCTAAATATCTAATCTATTTTAACTAGAGAAATTTTAGCTTAAGAAAGAAAAAAGTAAGTTTAGATGTAGATATTGCTGTATTTCAGAAGCCTCTAAAAAATATGTACTCATCTTACACAGGGTGAAGTTTGTGAGGATGAGTGTTACAGCAGTTTCAGCTGCTTTTGAAATTATTTGTGTAATTTCCGCAAGCAGATAGTCTAGTGCAGTTATTTGGAGGTCATTATGAGAGGCCAGATAAATATTTATCAAAAGCCAGAATAAACTAGAATGCAAGGCCATAAGACAGTCTTGTTTTCTAACTTCTGTGTATTTCAATGTTTATTCAATAGCCTCAGCATGTAAGTGAGAAAAATGTTGACATGCTTAATAACTAGAAAAAATATGAGAAAGATTCAAATATTTATAGATGTACAGTATGAAAATAATATTCATTATGATTTTTTTTCTAATCCTCAAGATACAAATAAGCCTTTGCAGGATTAAATATTTTTACCTTGTTTTGTGTTCTCAATTTTTCACTTCAGTGGCTATTTATTGAACATTTTCTGGGTATAGCAGCATGTGATTTAGTCATTGCTCTCCGATATTATAAATCTTTCTGGGGAAATAAGATGTTCAGACATTATATAATGGTACATGAAATAATGAGAGAGAAATACCTTATGCTTTTATAACTTCAACATTAGGTAACTACATTACGCTCATACTGAAACACAGAGCTTTTAAAAATCAATACTGAGATAGCATTTATACAAAGTCATACTCAATAATTGCTTATTTATTGATTAATAACTTCCATAAGTCATAGCATTTCTGGATAAGTTGTAAGGTGTGATTCAGACATTTTGGGTAGTCATAAAGGGTAAATTGTACATTGTGATCACATATTAGGATGTATTAGGAAAAATATCTTGCTTCCACTTTCTGGCTATGAACAGTGGGAATCATGACATAACAAAACAAAATGTAAAAACCATTGATTTATTTTCTATAAAATTGTATAATTCAGGACTCAAAATTTTAGAAATAGCTCCAACTATTTAATGAAATAATTTTAAACAGAGTCACTACATTCTTGTTTTTTTTGGGGGGGGGGTGTAGTTCTCCTGCTGGGAATCGAACTCAGGCCACAGCATTGAGTGCGCCAAAGCCTAGCCACTACACCACCAGGGAACCCCAACTACATTCTATAGAAAGACTTTTTCTCAAATATATCTGTTTTCAACTTGTATTTTTTAGGGTAAAAATGAAAACTGTCATTAAATGTAATTTTCTTTTTTTTTTGTATGTGGGTAGCTCCCTGGTTGGGAATCGAACCCAGGCTGAAGCATTGACAGCGCCAGTGCCAAAGCCTTAAGCCACTACACCCTCAGGGAACTCCCAATTTTCTTAATATAGGAAAGTCAGTGATGTGAATAAATGAGTTTTAAAGCTAAAAGGACACAGGGATAGCTAGTCCAAACTTCTTTTACAGATGAAGAATTGAGGCCCAGAGAAGTAAAATGATTTATTCAGTCAGAATCAGTAGCAGAGCTGTTTCTAAAAATTAGGTTTTCTGGTTTAGTAATTTTTCCCTGCTACACCTAATTTTTCCTTTAATCACAAATGGGAGCAATTAAGATGATTTAAAGACATGGGAGATACTCCATGGATGCTGAATTTTACCATTCTGCTTTGGTTAAAAAAAAGGTACTTCTTGAATTGATCCATTAACTTGATAACTTGATATGATTCCTACTATGTAAATAACTAAATCTTAAAATTGCGAAACAACTCAACAATTCCATATTCAAATTCTTTCATTTCCCACTTTGACTCTTTTAATCACTATACATAGTTTCTTTGTCGTTTGCCTTATGTCAAGTGTATCCTTAGTACCCATGACTAAGGTCAGGTGCTCCAGATATTTATGTTGATCCTCATGATATCTTTATGTTATTTAATGGGATATCTAGTAGTTTGATTTGTTTCAGTAATTAAAAAAAAACTCTTAGCTATTCTCCTCATAATTCTCATTTGTGAATCATGGCCCAGGCTTGTAAAATGTGTTGATATGATAATAATCTTTTACTGATGTTGTTTTTGGGTACTTTCTCTGTTGATGGTAACATGTGTTTATTAGTCTAGATAGGCTAGATTATACTCAATAACTACCCTGTAATCTCTGTAGCTTCATGTAAAAGTTTATATAGACATATAAAAGTTTATATATAGGATATATATTTAAGTTTATTTTTTCACTCAAGCTACATGTCCCTAATGAAGGGTCCTGCTCAGTTATCAGGGTCCCAAGTGATTGGAGGCTGCATCATCTGTAGCTATACTACTTGGAGTACTTGGCTTTCTTGGTTGCTGTGGCAGGAAAAAAGACACCTGGAATGTGATACGGGCTCTTCTGTGCTTTGCCTGGAAATGACACAAATTACTTCTACTATAGTTCCACAAAGGAGCTGGAAATATTGGGGAGCAGAAGATAAGTTTGTAGAGCACCCATGTCTCTGCCACCCATGTCAATGTACCCAAACTTCCTGTAGGACAGCTAGCTGCCTGTTGTCTAGATGATGCATCCTTCTTGCCACAGTGTACCTGGGTCCCAGCTACAAGCCTAGTCCTACCTTCTTTCATGATCATAGATAGAAAAGGATTATGGAATGATAGTTCTAGGTCTGAGCATTTTAACATTTGGGTTAAAACTTAATCTGGTTTTAGGTTTCTGTCTCTTTCTGAAAGTACAGCAGCTCAACTTGTGTCCATTTCATCTATATGTTATTCCTTGTGCCTGAGTTCCTATTGTAAATGGTAATTTTAAGACGTGGTACCTTTGAGACTGATGTAAAGAACTAGTCTAAATTGCAGGTGTAGTGTCTCTGAAAATGTTGCTGGTTATTAACAATTAGCTATATCTATGAGCTATTGGCTCTTTTATTAATTTCTGAATACAAAGTTCTCTTGGTATAAGGGATTTTTATTTTGACATAAAGACTTTCTCTCCTGCTGGGCTAAATGATGAAGGGAATCAAAGTTTTGGCACCCTAAAACTGCCTTTTGGGATATTGATTTTAACCTGGTTATTAAGAAACAAAAGACCTAGAAAGAACATTTGACTCCCTTTCTTGCCCAAGAGATTTAGATGGAAAGACCTGCTCCAGGATGGAACTGTTCACCTTAACTTCATTTGAATTAAGTATGATAGATAGGCAGGCACCAAGCAGGGGACTGATAATTAGAACACCCTTTGTGTCCCACTGTTGGTGGGCTGCTTAGCAAAAACATACCTCTGCTATGTATGTTCCAGTTTTCCTCAACTACCTGCAAATTGCCTATTTTTTTGAAATCTCAGACCCTTGGCCCCACCCATTTTCCTTTGTCCTAAATGGTATGAATATCCAATTTCACCTCAGTTTTTGGAATTTTCATGCTTATGTGTATTCTCTGTTTGCATGCATTAAAATTTGCAAATGATCCTCACCTTTATTATGACTTACTAGCCTTGTATGATGTGCCACACGCCTGCCTACCTCTCTAATTCAATCTCCTACGCTCTAATACACTGGCCTCCTTTACATTCCTCAGACACACCAAGACACTGCAGCACTAGTAATTAAATTTCATGATTCCCTACAATAGCAATCTTGAAAGCATGTATCTCTTTGAAAACCTGCATTAGTCTGGGGACTTCAGTGGCTGTAATGATCAGAGCCCACATAATGGATGTTATGCTGAGCTTCCCCGATCTACCCCTTATAACTCAAGCATAACTTCTCCCAACTGCTGGAAATATTGATGGCTCTCAGCTGGGTCTGTCTCTGTGGTTGCTTCTGGTTAAAACAACCACGTAGCCTAAGGTTGTCTTTCTTCCCTAGGTATGGGTGTATCCAAAGACTGATTGATGTTAGGGTCTGAAGCCCTGGACCCCTGCCTCAATTTCCTACAGTGCTGAAGGGCCATCCCTTAGAGCTCCCTCCAGAACTGGTTAATGGGCCTCAGTTGCAACTGTGTTGCACTCCAGCTTCTCCCTCTGCCTGATCTTGTGACCCTCAGTCTCCAGAGAGATTGTTCTTGAGAGTACTACCCAATAACCTCCTACATGCAAATCTCAGAATTTCAGGGTAAGTTCCCCAGTGAATCCCACTGTGATATTCCCCCGACTTGTACCAAACATGTTAACATGTGCACAAAATAAACCTTTGTTGCAATTAGTTGCTGAGATATTTGTTAAAATTTAGCTTATCCTGACTAGTAGATACCAAAACTTGTCTTCTGTGCCAATCCTTCATTCTCACTTGAGGTTGTCTTTTATTGTCTGTCTTGTCTTAGTGGACAGATTCCAAGTTCTAGTTCTTTTCTTTTTTTTTTTTTTTTTTTTTTTTTTTTTGCTTTTTGGTATGTAGGTAGCTCCCTGACTGGGAATCGAACCCAGGCCGCAGTGCTGACAGCGCCAACGCCGAAGCCTTAAGCCACTACACCATCAGGGAACTCCCTCTAGTTCTTTTCTGATGTTCTTTCTCATAATGAGTTAACAGCCATGTCCCAGTGGAGCAACAGAAGAGGAAAGAGGTTGTCCTTCTAGTTGTTTACTAATTATTTCTACCTGGTCAGTGTCATACATATATATATTTATTGTTAAATTTGTTTTTATGCAAATTTCTGAGGACCCTTTCTTTTTTTCTATGTAATTCATTATTTATTTATAATATGTATAATGGTACTTATTGTTGATTAGGAACATTTTTATGCAAATAATCAAGTACTTGATCCCAATTTGAGAATGAGAAACAGCATACTCTTAATAAACTTTGAGTACCTTAATATACTTAAAATACTATTTTTCTGAGTGCTAGATCTTATTCTTGAAAGTCAAATGATAAAGCAATACCAGTTTCTATTTTAGGCCTCTTGGGCAAAACATGTGCTCCCCCTTTTTTTTTTTTTTTTTTTTTTTTTGATATGTGGGTAGTTCCCTAGCTGGGAATCGAACCCAGGCCACAGCGTTGACAGCGCCAGCGCCAAAACCTTAAGCCACTACACCATCAGGGAACTCCCTAAAAACAATTTTTTTAAAAAAGAGGTTTTACTATATAGAATTTCTTTCTGCCTGAAGGCTATACAGTATAAAAATATTTCCATTAAAAAGAGTTTGAGAATCCTGGGCTGGTATTACCACAATCCCTAATTATATAAGATATTCAGTATGATAACAGCAGCTAGCTTAAGGAATGTGAAGATTTGTTTAGATCAATTTCAGATGAAGAGATAAAAGGGGACTTGAATAAGCTAGCAAAGAGCATGACTTCAGGAGTGTATCTATGAATGTATCTTTGGAACTGCCCTTAGCCAAAATGAAAGACCAGCAAAACCAGCCTTCAGAATAACACTTCTGCTTAGTAGAAGGGAAAGCTAGACTTCACCTCTAAGATCGACCTCCCACGCAAAATTTCCATCTCGCAGCTAAGAATTAAACCCAGACTTCCGAACATGGCGCCACGCACGTCACCTTCTCTCTTCTCCCAAAGCAAAATCCCACCCAAGTCGGCCTGATCCCGCAGGAGTGTGTAAGGGCTGCAGGGCGGGGTGGGGGTGCGGGTGGGGGTGGAATCCCTTCCCCTATCCTGATGGCTTGGTTTTTGCAATTCAAAGAAACTGACTAAATCAATCCTTTCCAGATTCAAGGGAACTTCCAACAGGACCTTCTGAGTTCCTAGTTTGCAGACTCGATCCCACCTTACCCTGAGGCAGCAAATCCTCACTGCAGTTTTCCTTTCACAAGTCCTATAAAAAGCCCTTAACGCCCCCCAACATTTGTGAATAAAGACCTACCCTCAAAGTGGAAACAGTGATGTATAGACAGATATGCACATCAACAGCAGGACAGTGTACAGAATTTTAGAAGAGTTTGCTTTCTGGCTTCACATCTTATCAAGCGTTCACTATTCCTGTCAGTTAAGAAGGGGTACGGGAATGGGAGCGTGAGGAAAGCAAGACACCGATAAGAGCAAAAATATCAATTTTTCCAATTCCGGCTTTTGTTTCGGTCACTGAGGGGAGACCAAGAAGATCAAGGTCTCCAGTCCTGGGAAAGGCATGTCCTTCTGGATTCTTAAGGCTACCTACGGAGAGGCAGGCTCTGGCTCTACGAAACAATAGGGGCAGTTCGGCCCATTAAGGCTTTACTCCGAGTCGCGGAGCCGACCGCGACGCCTCAGTCAGGGGGTGCTAAATCACCCCGCTCTGAAGAGCATGCCAAAAGACAGGGAAAAAATGTGGTCGCCTGCTGAAACATACACTCAAATCCCAACCATGCGCGTATGGAAGATGTGTATGTATGAAAAAAGGCTATTTCTGTCCATCATAGGCTGCCGGCTCCACCCTGCCCGTGTTGGTTCGGGTGAGACACGCCGAGCGAGGGCCGCCAAGTCCGCCCCAGCAAGCCCGGGGAGTGAAAGGCAGGGCCGGGCGGGGTCGCGAGCGCGCAGGCGCAGTGCGAGCCTCGTCGCGCCGCCGCCGCCGCCGCCGCCGCCGCTGCGGCCGCCGCCCGCGCTGCACCACAGGCCCAAGACAGACAGGGCCGGGAAGAGCTGGAGACTGAGGAGGAGGTGGAGGCGGAGGCGGCGGCGGAGGCGGGGCGACTCCGGTGACCGGGAGCGCCGCAGACTAGCAGCTGCGGCGACTGCCCCCTTTGTGTCTGGTCTGCTCGGAGCCACTGGAAGTGCTTCCCGGAGGGACGCTGAGTGTCTCGCGGCCTCTCTGCCCACCCCCTCTCCTCAGCCACCTACATCCGCCCTCCCGCCGCCCCCCGCCCACGGCTCGCGACGTCCGAGCTCCGCCCGGAGCCCAGAGCTGCGGGAGAACGAGGCGGCGGCGGCGGCGGCGGAGGCGGCGGCTTCCTCGGGGGGTTGTGATTCACTCACAGGAGCCATTGACGGGAGAAGACGAGGATTTCATGGTGGAATTTACCTCTGGCGAGATCGAACAGCAGGAATAAAAAAGAGAGCGAGAGAAGCGGACCAGGAGGGCTAGAAAGAGGAGGCTCCCGGCACCTCCCCTCCGTCCGCTGTCTTGGGGAGCACCGGGCCCAGCCTGCCGACGGGTGCTCTTCTCCGCTCCCCATCGCCACTCAGCCCTCCGGCCCGACCCTGCCCGACCCTCGCAGGATTGTTCGGCGAAGGCGTGAAGGCTATGGATTTGTCTATGAAGACAGGCACCTTTTTAGATCCAGTCGTGGAAGAGGATTTGTTGTTCTCGAAATAGGAGTGAAGAAAGCACCGAAGCGAAACTTAAAAAAAGGAATTCTGCCCTCTCGTAGCCACAGGCGATGAGACTTCTTCACCCTTCTCAAGCCGTCAGAAACTTGTTCTGATCTTCGGCCCCACGATCGAATCCTCGCTCCCCACCCTTGTGCACCCTGGCTATGTTTTCTCCCAGACCTGGATATTTTTTTGATATCGTAAAACTACGAGGGAAGTAACTGCGGGTCTTTCTTCTTGTTTCCTTTTCTGCTCCCTACGGACATGCCTTTAGTTTGGGGGGCCAAAGCACCCGGTCCTAGGCGAATGAATACCCCCAGCCGCGAGGGAGAGAAATGAAGGGAATTTTTGCAGCGGAATGAAAACTCTGCAGCCAAATCCTCTCATCTGCCATTTGTCCTTTCAAACTGCATTGTAACACGGGCCGGGTAAGTCAGGCAAGAGAGAAGACAAGGCTCCCGGCCGTGTTTCTCCGCTCGTGTTTACTTTCCATATTTCTTTGCTCTCCTGCTTCTTGCCTGGCCCAGGGATGACTTCCCCGCTGCAGCGGCCCTGGCGGGTGACCTCGCTACTATGGACGGTCCTACTGGTCAGCACTGCGGCCGGTGAGTAGCCCCGGCTGGCGCGTCCGGGCCACTTCCCTTGGGGGTGGCGAGGAAGCGAGCCCGCAGAGGCCGAGGCCTGCACTCGCCCTTGGATGCGTCCCCCGATCACTGTGGAAGGAACCACGAACGTTTATCTGCGTTCCTTTCCCTATCCTTCCAGGGAAATAACCTTTCATGTTTTTGTGTGTTTTCGAATCCCCTCTCCCATATTCTTCAGCTCCCACATCCCTCACAGGGGCCTAAAAGACATATTGGGTGTGGTATCTTGACATTTTTAGCTGTGAGGTAATGCAAGGATTATAAATAATATTTTAATCACCACTGAACAGTATCTATTATGAGATCTTTGGAAACAGAGCTGTAAATTTTTTTTAACATAAAGAAGTGAATTTGGCTTACAGTAAAAAGAACATCAACTGTAGAACACACACTTGAACCTTATTTTTAGATTTACATCACTCTTTGAGATTCCATGTTCCTTTCATTATTCAAGAATGCTACTGAATGAATTGAATAAAATGTTGAAGCCAGAACTATGAGATTCTTAGAGATTCTTAATACTTCGTATAATACTGTCAATTAGTAGTCGTAGTATTTTGTTCCAAAGTATTTTAGTAATTACATTTCCATCTTTTCAATCTGGACACTGGTATTTTATGTGCTTTTGGAATTTCTATTGGGTTTAAAAGTATTTTTGATCACTTTATATTTAGTCATCTGGCATTCATTGGCTGTCCTGTCATTGATACAACTTTGACCTCACATTAGACTTCTAGGAGATTTGAGTCCTGAAAGATCTTTGTCATTTCACTGAAGCTTGAAGAGAAATGGTAGTCATCCTTTCCTTAGAATATTTTCCTTTTAATTTTCAGACACCTTAGCAAAAAACTTCCATGTTCCTTTGCAATTATTTTTCAAGCAGTCTTGTGATGATATCCTTGTAGAAATTTTCAGAAATGAATTGTACATACAATTCTTAAACTTGGCTTAGGGTGGCCAAGTACATTATGCATTTAAAAACGAGTAAAGGACATGACAGTTTTTAAAATTACTTTCTTATTTTTGTGTGTACTTTCACATTCAATAAGTATCTCATTGCTGTGTTAAACACAGAAGTTGCTTATTTCCATTTAAAAAGTCTGCATTGGAAAAATACTGACAATTTGGAGTTTCCTTTTGTGTTTGATATTGTTGATTAATATCTGTTTATGACAAATCTTGTATAGCGTTAAAATAATTTGAACTTAATTGAATATATTTAGAAACATTTCAATATTCTTAAACATCACAATTCCTTTTGGGATAAAAATGATTTTTCACTAGGTTTCTTCATATTGTGTTAGCTATTTAAATTCTTTAGCCTTAAGCCATGTGGTTCCTGTAAAATATGAAGAGTAAAAGGCCTTCAGCATAGGCAGTGATTCTAAGAGCAGAAATCTCAGAGTATAGACTTTTCAGTGTTTGTTATTTTTGACCTTTTTAGAATGTACATTCTCATTTATAATTGACAAGCTTATTTTGTGATCAGAACTGATAAAAGAAAACATTGCTTTTAAAATAATTTCTATTTTGTAAATAAAATAAATAGAATACATGCCTTAAAAGACTGGGTTAAATAATCACTGCTTAAAAAGTTATTTACTCCTCTTTTTTAAGAATATTACATATCACTAGAAACAAAAATTTGTGAAGCTGAATTTCAGAGCTGTAACAATAATAATAACAACAGCTAGTATTTATTAAGTGCTTGCTATGGCCCAGCTACTATTCTAACAGTTATTTATGTATTTTCATTTGCTCTTCATGACAATTCTATACTTGAGGATTAATTATGCTCCTTTTCAGAGAGGGCAAGTGAAGTACAGAGAATTTAAATAACTCAACGCACGGTCAGTAAATTGTGGAGCCAGGATTATAGCCTGTACCCTTACCTACAACATTAATGATAACAACTTCTCACTCTAATTGGGAATATGAGTTAGAGTAGTGCCTTCACCAGATCAGCCTTTGAAAAGAAGCAGAGACACTTGACAGAATCTTTGTACCTCAGTGGTTATGCAGATGTCATGGTTCTAAATATGTAAAACTTCATTTTGCCTAATACCAAAATGGGTAGTGCAGTTTCATTAAATGCAGGGTGACTAAAGAAAGCCTGTCTAGTAGATGTGGGATACATAGATGCAGTGATATAACTAAACAGGTGCAAATAGTGTCGCTGAAAGGAAAAAAATCCTGGAAGACTGATAACACATCTCTCTTTGGGGTCATGGTTAAATCTTTTATTTCTTTTTTTTTTTGTATGTGGGTAGTTCCCTGGCCAGGAATCGAACCCGGCCGCAGCGCTGACAGCGCCAGCGCTGAAGCCTTAAGCCACAAGCCACTACACCACCAGGGAACTCCCAAATCTTTTATTTCTTTTGAATCACTCTTTTCCACTTTACCTAGTTCTTGGATTCTTTAAATTCTAAGAACAATTGGTATGCAAATCTTAGAAATTTTAGTATATGTGCTACCGAAGCGAGCGCACAAATCTTAGAATTTTAAAAAATATGTGCTTGTTTGGTTTATAAATGAGTTCTTAATTTTAATAAAAGGACATAATACAATGCCATACTTATTTAAATGTCAGCTTCTGTGAGAAAGTTTTTTTTTTTTTGTTTTTGTTTTTTTTTAGCTGCCAAGCTTTATTTAGGTTGTAATGGTTATACATAACATCTAAGCCTATATTCCACACTACCTTGTGCAAACTCCTGAGCAGGCTTAGCTACGCTTTACCTCCAGTCTCAGTTCTTGTCTTCTTTGTCCTTCTTGCCATTGTTGGCATGGGAAACTTTCCCCTTATTCCTTTAGTTCTTCTGGGTGGTGGAGTAATTTAAATGACATACATCAGATTAGCAAGAGAAAATCAAATTTTAATATGTGTGCATGGAGAATTCATATAAGCATGAAAATTCCAAAAGACAGTGAGGCAAAATAAGATATATATGTCATTTTGGACTAAGCGGGAAGGTAATAAGCATTTCATATGTGCTAAGCTGAATGCACTAAGGTCTTGTTTCTAAAGCAGATTTTTAAAATCTGAATCTCTTTAGACAGGTAAGGGGAAATTAACAGATTTCTTGAGTTTGTTGGTCTTTGTTTTCAGCTCAAATAATCAGCGTGACAGGATGGGACATTCTGGGGAGTCTCACATCCCACCCCCACACCATCCTTGTTGGCCTGAGAGGTCAGGGAGCCCATGGCATTTTGAGTGGCCTCATGGTTGGGATCCACACTTAGAAGGGTCTCCAGGGCACTCTCTGGGAACTCAGGGTCCTGCATCATGATGTGATCCTCCTCAGCTGCCTCAGATGTGTCCATGGATGAACTGGCCTCAGTGTTAGCTGATTCTGCCTGGTCGTTGTCCCCTGATTCTTCTGCATTTGAAATAATTCACTTGATTAGATTTCAGTTTTACATACACCTCATTAGGAACACATACATTCTAAAGTTAGTGTTCTTGAGCAGTTAATGAATATTGTTGAGGAACTCGAAATTTAGTAATCTTTATTTTAGTGTTTCTCAAGATTTGAGCACTGCAACAGGGTCATCTTTAGTGCTTGATAAAGTGTGTATTTCTGGCCCCACAGTGTAAATATACTGAATGGATCACTCTTGGACCTGTATGTATTTTTTAAAAACTTAAAACCAAAAGGATCCTTATTCAGGCAAGTTTGAGAACCACTACTTTATAAAATCAGTCTTGATTGTTTGGATTTCTTAAATATTGTGATTCACCTTTTACTGCATAATAATTGGTAACCACAAAATCATAGTGGCATATAGCAGTGAGCATTTATTTTGCTCCACTTGTCTCATTCTGTGTTTCAGGCTGGAGGCAAGGGTAATATCTCTTAGGAGGAAACTTGCCTAATGACAGTGGCAGAAGTATAAGAGGATAAGCCCAAACTCACCAACCATTCCAGATTCTGGTCCTCTTAACACCCCATTGGCCAAGCCCAAATACAGGGGGTAGCAGAGTACACTTTGCCCATAATGAGGCCATGGTATTATTTGGATGCATAATACTGTTGCCTCAGAAGGAAGAACTGGGATCTTTAATCTACCATGTATGATCAGGAAGAATAGTCCAGGAGGGGAGCTTCTCTTTACCATTAGAACAGAGCCAAACTTTTAGAACTTTGCATAAAAAACATATCAACTTTGGTATCTTCATGCTATCCTGGCATGTTGGGTGATGTGTGGTGGTATTGGTACTGGTGTTGAGGTGTGTGTGAAATGTAGGGGGAGAGATAGGACAACAGCTTTATTAAAGGCAAGCTTTCTTCACAGTGAAAGAGAAGAAATTGAATATTGCTCTCTGATCAGTAAATTCTGACTATATATAAAAGGTATGGAGTCAAGTCAGTGTAAATTGGTTATTTAATAATTGACCAAACCACGTATTTTGACACTTACTTGTATATTTATTGCCTCGCTTCATATACGTAATAATTTTATGTATTTGCCTTGTCCTTCCAACTGATAATTGCTTCTAGAGGATAGATAGGGTTTATCTTAAATTGTTTTGTAATCTATTATTGCTATGCACATTCAATATGTTAAAGAAATATTAAATAAATGAATAAAAAGGAATTAGGGCCAGCGAGTATTCTAAGATTGCTCACTTACTCAAATGATACACTATTATGAATTTATTCTTTCTGTGTGCCAGTTTCGTCAACTATAGTAAAGTAGTTTAAGTGGTACAGAATCACATACAATTAACTCAAGGCAGTAATTCTATGTGATTCTGGGCAATTGCATTACTTAACATAGTTTTCTCATTTGTAATATTTTGAGATTGGACTAGATTATGTTTGAAATATAGATTCCTGGGTACTACCCCAGACCTACTTACCTGAACAGTGAGTTTGGGAATCTTCATTTAAATATACATCCCCAGCTAACTTTATGTACCTAAAGTTTGAGAACTGCTGGATCTAAGATTCCTTCTAAATGTGAGGTTTTACTTTTTTTTTTTTTTAACTTTTTGTGTTAATTATAACCTATTCTGGATCTTTTATTCTGTCAACATTGGTACCAAACATTTCTTATTTTATATTTTAAGTAATTACCCAAAATCTCTTTCTTTCTTAAAACTTGCACAATTTTTTTCCTGTCTGTTCTTAGTCTTAAAGGTGATATGTTATTTAATGAAAAGTGCTTTGCTCATTTAGGATTGTGTATGTTTATTTAACTTGTACTTTTATTTTGGCCATTTTATTTTTCTTTTCCTTCTGCCATAAAGAATAATTACTTGTTAACAGAAAAAAATGG
Source organism: Lyroderma lyra (assembly GCA_004026885.1). Lineage (NCBI taxonomy): Eukaryota > Metazoa > Chordata > Mammalia > Chiroptera > Megadermatidae > Lyroderma > Lyroderma lyra. The sequence continues at coordinate 31,920 of PVJL010007422.1, read as the reverse complement.
TTTTTTAGTAAATTGGATGAGAATTGTTGATAAAGTATAGATAATAGAATTAGTGATAAATTAAATTAGACTAGATAACATTGTTTTGGTTTTAGTTACAAATTAATATTCCATGGAACCCTTCAGGTGGATAATTGCACATATTAAAATTTCTGTCCACCAAAGAAGAATTGTATTCTGATTTGATTGTTGTCTGCTGGAAAAAATTAAATAGGAGTGCTCTGATAGCTAGGAATTCATAATTTTGACCATCTTTCATAGCACTTCCACATGTTGAAATGACTCTCGCGTTCATACCAAACTATTTCCCGTTTCTAGTGAAATGGTCTAGTCTTTCAATCCCTTCCAGAAGCAGTGAAAATGATGTTGGTAGAATTTTGAGTGCAATAGATATGATTTTTTTCTTTTACCTTTTTTAAAAATCTGAGATAGATGTGACAGGTAAAACTACTGGATTACATCAATACATAAAATTTATGGATAGTCTTTGTGAGGTTAGAAATAAATTTGTAAATAAATAACAAACATTTTAGACTACATTGCCTTATCAGAGCTATTAGAAAACAACATTTATTGCTTATTATTAATTGCACTTAACAGAAAGTGTTTGACCAGATCCAGTTTCTATCTCAGTATGCACCTGTGGGAGCAGCTCCAAGGATAGGGGCATAATAGGATAGGTAACATATGGAAGAACTAAAATGTCCAATCAGCAGACATTTATTGATGCTTTCTTTTTTTTTTTTTTTTTTTTTTTTTTTTTTTTTTTTTTTCTTTTTTTGGTATGTGGGTAGCTCCCTGACTGGGACTCGAACCCAGGCCGCAGCGCTGACAGTGCCAGCGCTGAAGCCTTAAGCCACTACACCATCAGGGAACTCCTATTAATGCTTTCTTTGTGCAAAATTCTTTTTAAAATGTTAGTGGGTACAAAGATAGAAACTACTGTACCTCTTCCCCGAACCATCTCATGCCATAGCGTGTATCACTTTCTGAAAGAGAATTAGATGTCATGCTGTTAGAAGCACGGGTATATATTTTGCAAACCCATATTATTTCTTCTTTCAGCCTATCTTTCTGAATGAGAAATTCCTGTAGGTATTCTGCAGCAGAGGAAAAGAGACTGTTTCTGTGTCATCTTCCAGCTGTTCTCCACCCTCCCTTTATCTTTCTTCTCTGCTAGCCTTCTTGAAAGAGCAGCAGATATTTTTTGACTTCTTATCCTTGACTCCTTACTTGCCCCCTTTATGCATTATATATTATTAGGTTAGCAGTGATGTCCTAATTACCAAATACAGTCACTTGTCAATCTTTGTTTTATTACGTTGCTTTTCAGTTTAGTATCCTGGGTGACCAATCATGACATTTCTCTTGGTAAAATTCTTCAGTGTCTCCTCATGTCACGATAAAAGTCATAATCATTTAAAATATCCTAATCTGACCCCCACTGCTTATAACCACATCTGCTGATCTCTGTCTTGCCCATCTTTTAATGTCATTTTAACTTAACAAAGAATTAAAAATTCAGAAAATCAAATGTTTTAGAATAGGTTAGATTTAAGATACATTATCCTATATAATTTGACAGTTTCTACAAATAGTAAATCTATATATTAAGGGATAAGGAGGGAGATATATGAACATTTCTTGGGCCTTCAATAGTATATCCATAAGTACCTTACATATGTATTCTGTTATCTCATTAACCTCTAAACAGACTGATCAGTGCTTTTATTTTTTTCTTTATTTTACAGATGAGTAAACTGAGTAAAAGGGAGACCTGGGATTCAGATTCATGCCTCTGTAACTCCAAAGCAAAGTGTTAATATAATATACACAGTGTTGGCTTGAAGGTATAAAACACTTGGAATATTTTAGGCTTCTGCCATTTTAATCATTCAGGAATAATTGTCCAGACTGAAATGTCTTAGTTATGGTCTCTTATTTTGCTATAAATGACAATAGATGTTTTAGGTTTTGCAGGTAGTATTCAAATATTGATAATAAAAATTTTTATTGGAGATTAAAAACTTCATTTTTGGGAAGGCATACTGGTTAGATTAGAAGAGTGATTATGACATAGTTACTTAAGGATATGTTTTTAATGTTTCCATCTGTTGTTAGTGATTAGAACCCCTAGAGGGGCCAGTGTACTATGAAGATTAACTTTTTATATTTAGTTACTACACAAAGGGGCATGTTGTGGTGATAAGAAAGGTAAGATTAGAAACAGCCAAATGATACCAAGAGATGAAATTATTTGTGTTACTTATTGAAACAAAGTTTTTTGTGAGATAACTTTTCTGGATTTTTAATTACTTTTTTCTTAGACTAAACTAGTATGTTAGCTTGATGAAATGGATTGGAAAATGTTAATCTATAAATTCAGTTTAGCCTTTGGCACCAAATTTTTCCATTTATCCATTTTTTTCTCTAGGAATCATTGTTTCATCCATTTTCTTAGGTTTATGAGAAAATCAGTTTTACTGATCTTTGTTGCTAAATCCCTCTTTTAAGAGCAAAATAGTGGTCTTAGATTTGTACTAAGTCAGCTTGGATTTGTACACTAAGCAGCTCATATGCTTTATATAGTTTCACATCACCCTGTTAATGAAAATAGATTATATTCATTAACTGAAAATAGATTAAATTCTAGTTAGTTGCAATTAAAGCCAGTGTATTAAGACATGAAAGCGTGTAAGTTGGATAGGCTAGGTTATTCTAAAACAGCAGTGGTTAGTTCTTGCTCATGATATATATCCATTGAAGACTGGCAGTGGTACTCTGCTCATCATTGAGAGATCTAGACTGGTAAGAGTGTCACCATTCCCAAAGTTGCTGTTGCTTGTGCCAGAAGTAAAAGACAGTCTTCCATGGCAATAAACTGCTCTGTCTACAAGAGATTCACATCATTTCTACCTACAACTCACTATTCAGTCTCATGATCTCCTCCAACCTCTAGGATATGTGGTCTTTCCAAGTATTTAGAAAAAGAATTTGGGAAACAGGACCAGTGATGGCTGTAGGAAAGAATAAGATAAATGTGCTCATTTTGCTTTGTATTTTAAGACTTGTTTTTGCTTTTAGACTTTGAATTAATTTCTTTAAAAAATTTTTGTATTTAGAATCATAAAGTTGCAATACAAGATTGTTGTAAAAAAGATTTTAAAATGGTAATGAAGTACAGACAATAAAAAGACCCATTTCTTTCTTTCTTTTTTTTTTTTTTTTTAAATGTGGGTAGTTCCCTGGCTGGGAATCGAACCCAAGCCGCAGGATTGACAGTGCCAAAACCTAGCCACTGCACCAGCAGGGAACTCCCCCATTTCTTCTTTACTTTTTCTCTGATCTCGTACTCAAGATGTAACCACTGCAATAGTTCGGTGTGTAATCTTTCATACGTTTTTGTATATACTATACATAAACATCTGTGTACAATTACAATTTGTTTTTTAAATAAAAGTGGAATCATATTATGTATATCATGCACAAATTTTTGTGATTATTCATGAAGATCATTCAAAAAGTAAAATCCTTTGGTTAAAGTTTGCATACTTAAAATTTTGATATGAACTTTCAAATACCTCCTGTAAAGATTGTACCAGTTTCCTTTTCCACCAACAGTATGTCAGAATTTCCATTTTAAAGTATCTTTTCCAAATACTGAATAGTACCAGTTCTTTTCAATTTTTTCCAAGGCAAAAGCATTGTATTTTGTTTGTTTGCAGTACTTTAATTATTAGTAAAGCCAAGATTTTTTGGTGGGCTCATTGGCCAGTTGTACTTCTCTGAATTAACCTGATCATATATCAGATTTTCTAATTTCTTTCTAGTTTCTTTTTCTTACTGATTTGAAGGTGTTAATGTCTATAATATAAACTATTTTCTCCAAGTTTATCTTTTCTTTTATGACATTCTGGGTTTTGTGTTATCTTAGAAAAGCCTTCACCATTTCTACAATTACCAGAAATTCTATTTATAGTATGGAGGTCTATAGTTTTTTTAAAGTTTAGATCATTTTACTACCTGGAATTATTCTTAGTGTTGTCCATGTATTAACTCATAATAATTATATGAGGTAGATACGATTATCCTGATTTACAAATGAGGAAGTTCAGGCACAGAGAAATTAAGAGAATTGCTGAAGGCAACATAGATAATAGAGTTGGAATATAGATGCAGGTAGCGCTGTAATAATAGACACAAACAACCCATGGTTTTAAGTGGTACACTCTATTGCTACTTATTATTATAGCCAAGTTGTCTTTCAATCGCTGAATTCCAAGTAGAGAAAAGTGTCCTGTTTGGGTAGTGAAAAGTGTCATTTAGGGGCAGTTAATTTGAAATGCATAAAATATACTTCTGCTAAGTACACATGTCATAATTGATTTTTTTGCTCGTTGTGTCGTGGTATATAGGTGATTGATGTAAATTGCTTAAAATGCCTGAAAATGGGAACTCAGACATTTTTAGCTCTTGTTTAGAGCCTTACCTATTATTTGAATTTAAGAATTTCTCAGAACCTTGATTATTTGGGTTTCAAGCTTATAAGTTGGGGAGCATGAAATAATTAAATAGATGACTAATAGCAATGGTTTAAAATGCCTGAGCATGTATATTAATTTAATATATTTAGAATAAGTTTAAGTTAGAACCTGTTCTCTGCAGTTAATGTATGGGAATATATAGTTTTAACTGGAATACTTTTGTCATCCTAGTTGTCCATTCTAGTGGTCATCTTTCACAGACTGTCATACAGATGTAGGAAAGAATAATGGTAGCCAAAGGTAAAGGGACAGAGTTGAGGGAAGTCTGAGGGAAGAGGGAGAAAAATTAATTTATTTGTTAATTTTCTTTTATATTGTCCATCACTCTTCACCTACACTGTCCCAGCTTTGTCTGGCCTGTTGCCCTTGCCTATGAACTCTGTACTGTAGGCTCCAAAGAAGCATACCATTCTTTGACTCTGTAAGCTCTTATAGGTGTGTGAATTCAGACACTTTAAAACAGCCGCTTTGATATTGTAAAGTTGTGGGGCTATTACTGAAATCAAAGAATTATATTTGAAAAGAGAACTCTGAATAGTTAAATAAATGACAATACCAGAGTGAAGTTTATATAGTCAGGAGTACTAAAATTACTTTGGGTTGCATTTATCATCCTGCCACTTAAGTGAACGGGTTCCGAAATCTTTTAAGCTCATTTTACTTATTTATGTCACTAATTAGAGAATTTGTTGTTTGGAAGATGGTATCTCATTAAGGTGTTTGGAGAGAGAATTCTGTGAGATTCAACTGAGTCCTGTCCTTAGTAATTATTTTGAGAATTTGTTGAAGAAGTAGTAGATTTCTGTAGCTAGTGAATATTTCATTATTGTTTAAAGGAACTTGTATAAAAGATTTACCAAAAATGTGACATCAATAAAATAATACTTGAATATAAATTACTATACTATATGCTATTGCGAGTAACAAAGTGAAATAGCTATTGTTTAATAACAGTCACTTCTCTCTTTATGAATGCCCACTGTGTGTCAAGTGTAATGCAGAATGTTTTTACATATATTTTTCTCTAATCACAGTAGCTGAAAGGTAGGTATTTTTCTAATTTTAGAATTAGGAAAACAGACTAACAGATTAAGTTCTTTGTCTAATGGTATATACTTCTAATAATAGCTAATTACTTAATGAATTATTTATTGAATATCTCCTTGTGATAGGCATTTTTACTTTATTTTATATGGTCCTATGTCAGCTTTGCTAAAATAGATATTATTTCTTTTGTAATGAGGAAACTGAGGTACACAGAGGTTAAATATATCACCCCAAATCATACACCTACCTATAAAGTGGCAGAATTGGAATTCAAGTCAGAGTCTTCTTGATTTCTGAAATTCTCTATTCTTAATCCTATTTCTTCTCAAGGCTTTTTCATGTTGTAAGAGGGAATTGATCACATTGAGATACCTTTCAGCTTTGAAATTCTGTGCATTCTTTGTAAAGTAAGAAAGTTAGGATAAACTAGTATCTTCACATCAGTTGTATAATAAGAATATTTGATTCCTTAGCAGAAAGATCACTACTGCTTGATCAATTGTTTCCACATTAGCATGTACATTGAATATGAATATACTAACGATTAGGATATGAAAGAAGTATGAATTATGGTGCCAGTATTTGACAAACTTACTCTGTTATAGGACAAGACCATAAATACTACAATGGTGCATGCTCCTGGGTTAAAAAATCCAAATTTGAAATAAGATACACAGAATGCTTATAGGCAATAACAAAAAAGATGGTTGGGAGTTCTCTGGTGGTGTAGTGGCTTAAGGCTTTGGTGTTGGCAGCGCTGCGGCCTGGGTTTGATTCCCATTCAGGGAGCTACCCACATTAAAAAAAAAACAAAAACAAACAAACAAAAACAAACAAACAAAGGAAAAAAAAACAAAAAAACCCAAAAAAGATGGTAATAATTTGGGTAATAGATAAGTCATTGTGACTGGACAGGCATGGAGTAGAGAGCTCACAGTTCTTTTGAGATTAGGCTAAGAGAATTGACCTGCTTTTGAAGATATTCTCTAGAAGAGCATCCAGGTGGCCATGGCACAGTGACCAAATGTATGGTAAACAGATGTGAGTTGACCCTAAGGAGCAGGGACAGAGGCTGAGAGGCTTAGTCAAGTGGGTTTGACTGTACAAAAAATGAGAAGGGGAAAATTTAGCAACCTAAGTCCTCTGTCATTCTTTTTTTGGGGGTGGGGTGGGGTGGTTCCCTGACTGGGACTCTGTCATTCTTGAGAGCCACTGAGTTTTAGATTTGATTGGCAGTCATCCTACTGAGCCCCTGGATGAGCTGGGAGTCGTGATGAAGGCTGAGGTTATTTGGTGTGTATAAATTCTGCATTATTCAAGATTCGCCCAACTGCTGTACTCATCTCTGAAGACTTGAGATCTAATGGCATCTTTTGTTGGAAAAGGGTTGTGAGGGGAGTGTAGATGGTTAAGGAGGTGGCAATAAAAGTAGCAGTCTAGCACAGAGCTATGTGTATAAGAGCTTGCTGATAACTGTTGAAAGTTGTATTTAGAAGCCACATTCCTCTACTACTTTTATTTTTGATAGTTGGAATTTTGGGAATCTCTTGGCTCATCTACTTTGCTTGACTACAAAATTTAAATCAGATAAGAGGAAACAGTTGAAATGAAAAGCAGATAATAAAAGAAGGCAGAGGATATCATAAAGAGATATAGGAAAAGAAGCCCCATTTTAATTATTAGGCAGTATGTTTTATGATCTATATTAAATGGCTCATTAGAGATACTGTATGCTTGAATGTTTTGGGTTTTACAGATATAACAACAATATATTTCCTTGCCTTACAGTTTTCTTGAGCACACAACTTTAGCTGATACTTTAAATCTTTAGTATACTAAGTTGGGAATAGGGTTAATGAGTAACTTTTCCCCTAAAAAATACTGTATTTCTCTAAACCTGAAAACTTTTGACCTATAGTTTTATTTAAGCAGATCACAGTAATAAGAGAAAATGATTATCTGGTTTTAGTGATTTATGATTACATATCCTAGGGAAAAGTATAGATAATTTAAATTAAAAATGCTTATCATATTGTCATCTTTAGAGATTTTCTTTTGCCGTACTTTTGGGGAAATTTCTCACTCAGCTCTTTTAAAATTACATCTGAAAAAAACTGACTATAAAAAAAAGGAGCTGTACATGAAGCAAATTGTGTAATGTACTTACTATTGCCAGGTGAGTTAGGGGAGGCCACTTAGCTATCTGGGGAGGCAACTTAGTTAAAATAAGTTTGAAGACATCTATCTAATTTTAAGGAGAAGGCAAGTTTTTAATACTCCTGAAATGAACTAAGATGAGATAATGTTCTTTGACTTTTGAATATTCTTGTGTTTTCCTATGTCTTCTGGTATTTAAACACTGTTTATTGGTGTTGTAAGGAGATATTGAGCAGAAACAGGTAGGAGCCCTTACTGTGTTCTGTACTCTAGCTTTTACATGTATTTCTGAAGATTAGCGTTAGATTAAGAGAATATCATAGTGTCTTGTAGCCGTGAACAAGGCATATGGATCCCTGCCTCCAAGAGCACTTACATTCTTGTTGAAAAGACAGATCTTAAATAAGTAGAAAATACATAAATGTACAAGGTAATAGAGATTATAATAAATACCACAGGGCTATATTACAGTTAGGTTAATTAGAAAGGCCACTTTAGTTAAGGTGGTCAGTGAAGCCTTCTTCATGAGGTGATACACGAAGAATTAAAATGAACCAGATATGTGAATAATTGTAAGAAGAGCATTCCAGGTAGAGGAACAAAAGTACAAAGGCTGGAAGACGGGAAAGTGCTCCATATATTATAGGATCATGAGACTGGTGTGACTAGAGTATGGTGAGCTAGGGAGGGAGAGATGTATGACAAAGATTAGATAGAAACCAAATCATGTGGGGCCTTTTAGGTAGGCCATGGTAGAAAGATGAAGAGTTTCAACTTTATTCTGAGAAAATGGGAAATCCCCTTGAAAGATTTCAGCCCTTTTGGTGTGGCTATCGACCAAAATTGACTGTAGGGACTGGGTGCTCCTACATGTTTTCTGCAAGTTTTACTTTCTGTTTAGTTGTTTTAGGTTCATTTATAGGGTGGTTAGGAAGAAACTAGCATAAACTGCAACTATAATTGATCCCTTGTGAAATTAGTATTTTGGTCCAAATTTTTTACAAAATAATCAGCATTGGGATGAGAGGAGAATTTTCTCAGCACCGTAAGGGTTAAAGAGGATAATTTCATGATTTAATTTTCTTTTTCAGAGATAAATTTGGCTAGAGAAGGATTAGAGAAGAGCTATAGAAGAAACAGGAAGACTCGTTGGGCAGTTGTAGTAGTCAAGGTGGACAAGGATGGTGGCAGGTTGGAGTTTTCCCCTAGTAACATTTTAGTATTATTACACACCTACTTCTGTGATACACTGTTTTTTAAATAGCAAGGACTATTTCTGACTTTAGGATGGATAGTTGAATTAGTTTTGAATATCTGTTTCCTTCAATGTTTATTTTAGAGATCTTTGTTAAAGTTTTTAGTAAGCACTACAAATATGTATTGTTATCTGTACTTTTTAAATTCATTTAGAAAAATGTAAACATGGAAAATATTTTGCCTCAAGGAATAATTCAAAGAATAGAGGTAGAGTCTATCTCCCTGGACTCCTTTTATGATGCAGAGACTATAGACTACAAGAATAATTCCTAGTTACACAGCCTTTTGTAGATGAGGACTTTCCTGTTTGTCCTGTTCTTAAAAGACTAATTATTGCAGTATTTCAAGACTTGGGTCATGTCTCATTTAAAGCACATGTAATGTTTTCCCCCCGTGTAAACACATATATCACTTTGAGATTTTTGTTGTTTTTTGTTGATAGTCTTCTTTTTCCTCTCATATCACAAGGAAGAGCTCATTCATACAAGGGCTGTTCAGAAAGTATCTAGCTATGTAATATGAAAAATAGAGGCATTTATAGCTGGGTTTTTGTCTGGACAGCCTGTCATATATCCCAGTTAGTGTTTCATTAGTACAGTTTTTTCTCATCCTTAGTTAATTTCAAATAATATTGGACTTTCAAATAATATTGGAGGCTGCTAGTTTTCATACCTGTACTCTAAAATATAAAGGTGACATGAATGCAGTCTGTAATGTCTCATTAAAAAAATTCTTCTAATTAGCCCTTAAATTATGAACAAGAACAGAGTTTCACCAGTGAAGGTCTCTCTCTCTCCCCCCCCTCTCTTTTTTTTTGGGGGGGGGAAGGTCTCTTACAGCGAATGAAAACTATATAAGGTAATGGCATAATGGGGGCAGAATTAGATTGAAATTTATATGAAATAAAGGCTTTATGGCTAACTGCCAGAAGACCTTTCATAGTTGGTTACAGTCTGTTTTCCTAATCTGATACCTCAGCAGCAGCAGTTTACCAGGCATGTCCAACCTGCAGCCCAGAATGATTTTGAATGCAGCCCAACAGAAATTCTTAAAACATTATGAGATTTTTTTGCGACTTTTTTTTTCTAGCTCATCAGTTATCATTAGTGTTAGTGTATTTTTTGTGTGGCCCAAAACAGTTCTTCCAGTGTGGCCCAGGGAATCCAAAATGTTGTACACCGGACAGTTTTCTATTTCAATTGTAAATTTCTGAATATTTATGAGAGATGTAGTTTTATTGGCTTTGTTTTCTTCCAGTATTTAAAAACTAGTAGATGTACAGAGAGTTAAATTAATTAATTAATTTTTATGTGTGTAGTTCCCTGGCTGGGAATTGAACCCAGGCCACAGCGCTGACAGCACCGAAGCCTAAGCCACTATACCACCAGGGAACGCCCAGAGAGTTAAATTTAAAGACAACTTTTCCATTAGTTTTCCTTTGTAGGCTCTTAGAAGAAGCTTTTGTATGCTGCGGTATTCCAATTTAAAATTTTCTTGTTTTCCCTATAGGACATTTTTTTTTTTTTTTTTTTTTTTTGGTATGTGGGTAGTTCCCTGGCTGGGAATCGAACCCAGGCTGCAGCACTGACAGCGCCAGTGCCGAAGCCTTAAGCCACTACACCATCAGGGAACTCCCAAGAGATTTTTTTTTTTTTTTTTTTTTTTTTTTTTTTTTTTTTTTTTTTTTTTTTTTTTTTTTTTTTTTTTTTTTTTTTTTTTTTTTTCTTTTTGTTATGTGGGTAGCTCCCTGGCTGGGAATCGAACCCAGGCCGCAGCGCTGACAGCACCAGCGCCGAAGCCTTAAGCCACTACACCATCAGGGAACCCTATAGGACATTTTTTTATCTTTTAAAAATTATCTTGATTTAAGAGAATTATTTATATCTAGCACCTTTTTTGGGAGGCAGCATTATTATTCATTTATCAGACCTTTATTTTGAAAAGAAAAATGTTAATTTACATGTTATAGACTCATAAAGAAAAACAATTAAGTCCAAACAAATTGGAGATTAGCTTTTAGGAGCCAAATACTCATATTTGACTTTTCATATTTCACTTTTTAAGGTAAATGGTTAAGTGTATAAATCCTAAATACATAGCATGATGAATTGTCACAAAGTAATTTTTACAGAGTAAAAACACAGTATGTATAACCAGCACCCTCTATATTAACAGAACTCTAGAAGTCCTATTGTGTCTTTTTTTGGGGTCACCATCCTGACTTGTAATATCACATTAATTCTTTTTTTTTTTTTTTTTTAAATACATTTCTTTTTTTTTTTTGCTTTTCGGTATGTGGGTAGCTCCCTGACCGGGAATCGAACCCAGGCCGCAGCACTGACAGCGCCAGCACCGAAGCCTTAAGCCACTACACCACCAGGGAACTCCCTCACGTTAATTCTTAAGTTTGATATTTATCATGTTCTACTGCTTTTATTGAATTATTACATGTAGGTTTTCTACTAATTTAATCTAATAATTAAAAATTCTATGTGAGTTTGTTTTAATAGGGAAAAGCAATCCTTAACTTCTATAAATTTTAGGATAATATTGACTAGTTAGGCAAGATTTCTCTTCCTGATAACTTCCTTTATTTTTCTCTTAGACCTGCAATTACTACAATTACTACTGTGTCTACTTAAAGATTGAACATATCATTTAGCCCACTTCTTGGGGATGAAGAACTTGAACTGAGATTGTTGGGAAGTTTTGTTTTTTGGCGGGGGGGCGGTGGGGGGCGGTGGGTAGTTCCCTGGTTGGGAATCGAACCCAGGCTGCGGCGTTGAGAGCGCTGAAGCCTAGCCACTACATCACCAGGTAACCCCTGTTGGGAAGTTTTACAGAAAAAAAAAAGAACTAAATGGGTAGAATTGAATATTTGATGTTTTTGAAGGAATAAAGTAAAACCTGCTAGTTAGTAGGTAATATCAGATATAACCAAGTAGATAGAAGGAAAAAAACCCATTTTAAAATTTTCCACATCTTCAGTCTTCCTAGAAATCCATGCTTGGGGGACACTTCAGAGGGAAATGAAAGAGTAAGAGAGTGAAGAAGATACATAAGTAGGCAATTGTTACTTTAGCAATGTCTAGCGGTTGTAAAACCTATGAGTTTTTTTTTTTTTTTTTTCGCTTTTTGGTATGTGGGTAGCTCCCCGGCTGGGAATCAAACCCAGGCCGCAGCGCTGACAGCGCCATCACTGAAGCCTTAAGCCACTACACCATCAGGGAACTCCCCAAAACCTATGAGTTTTGCCAGTGAGTAAAGCTTATATTTTCTTTAAAATTTTTTTTATTTTAGTTAGATGACGTTTTTCCTAATTCTCAGTTTTAAAAAATACCTCAGACTCCAAGATGCAGTAGTTATTTCCAATCTCAAAATAATATTTCATCATGGTTTAAATATCCCATTAAGTCACTACATACCTCGCCGGCTCACCAAACAACCTCAGAATTTCAGCCAGGTGGCGTTCAATGAAGTGGAATTGCTGAAAAAAGCCATACAATGTTATTGACAGTTCTCTGGAGAAAGGTATTTAGTATATTTTATATGCAAGTTGGCTTACAGTGAGTTATTAAGAGCTTGAAATATAAAGTGCGGCAGAAGTAACGCCCCTTTTAAAGTAGTTAAAATATTGTTATGTTATAGAATTACATACTTACGATTTTGTAATAAAAGATTTGGTGTAGATTACCAGCTCATAAGAAAAGGGCATTATTTCTGCCAGGCCTGTATTTTTATAAACGTTTTAAATGATTATCCAGTTGAGAGAATTTCCTATAAATGACCATTTTTACCTGTTAGCAAGAGATGTAGAACTATTACCGTTCCTGTATTACCAAAACATCTGCATTACATACATAAAATCTTTGAAGAGTAATTGGTACTTCAAACTCAACTTATTTTTTTGTAAATACTTTCACTCTGATACATGTTCTTTCCAGCTGCTTATTCTATTGACCATTTTAATCAGTATATCCTTCTATCCTTTCCTTCTGTTACCTTTTTATTTTGGTAAACTGCACATGACTTAAAATTTACCATCTTAACCATTTTAAAGTTCAGGTGTATTAAATAATTAAAATTGTGCAGCCATCACCACCATTTATCTCCATAACTTTTTTCATCTTGTAAAAATGAAACCAACTAAAACTACACTCTGTATCCATTAAACAATAACTCAACTTTCTCCCTCTCCCTAACTCCTAGCAACCACCATTTTACTTTCTGACTCTGATTTTGACTACTCTTAAGTACCTCATATAACTTTCTGACTCTGATTTTGACTACTCTTAAGTACCTCATATAATTAGAATCATACAGTATTTGTCTTTTGTGACTGGCTTATTTCACTTAGCATAATGTCCACGAGGTTTATTCGTGTTGTAGCATACGCATGTGTATCAACATTTCCTTCCTTTTTAAGGTAAGTAGTTTTTTTGTTTGTTTGTTTGTTTTTTGGATGAAGAAAGTTGGCTGATGCTTTATTGCTTTAGGAGGTGCTCAGGAGCTCTTGGTAGGGCTGGCTGCTTCCTCTTCAGGGTCTTAGGCTTCTGGCTACGCAGGATGGTGCTGGCTCTTTGGGTGGCGGCCACGCGCAGATCTGGGCGGTACTTGTGCTTCTGGATCTTGTGCCGAATGTATCTGAGGGTGGCACGGCGCGTTCTAGTTGATGGTGGTCAGTACAGAGGAGGTAGTAGGCTTTCACGGGCCGAATCTCCGCTTCATGACAACCACCACACCTTTACCATCTGCCACTGTCTCCACGCCCACAGTTTTGGGATTAATCAGTCCATTGTAGTGGAAGGAGTGGTGACCCTTCAGATTCCTGGGTTTGGTGCTGTGCATCTGCGTGTTCGTTTTGATCTGGTAGCTGGAACAGTTGCGTACTACGTCCATTGTAGATGCGCAGACATGACCACAGCTCCTCTCGCTGTGGCGGCGGGAGACGGAAAGAGAAGTAGTTTTTTTTTTTTTTTTATCCTTTTTTTGATCCTGAAAATAATATCTGAAACTCAAGAGTTCTTAGCCTTATTTGCCATCTGCGTTCCACATATTCCAAAGAGTAGTAGTAGTTAATCTGTGTCTTCCTTCAGGAGGGCACAGAAGCTCCATTTAGGAACTTTCGGCCTAAGGACATTAAATGCTTGTCCATTTAGTTCCATAACTACTAGTTGTAAGATGGTCCTTACAGTTTGATAAGCTTGACTTTTGACTTAAAGTTTGAAGATAATATCATGCATCATATTCACTGTATGTTCAGTACCTAGATGGATACAGCGCAGAGTCCAATACAAGATGCTTCTCTCTTTTCAAATTCTAAACAAAATGGTTTTCAGCTATAATCATATGCTATGTTTTTGCTGTTTTTAACTCTTTTGCAACTTGCTATTTGTCCAGCTAAACTTTTATGTTCAATAAAAGCTATTGCATTTCCAGTTGGCAGTCCTTTTTACTTTGCTTCATAGTTCCCATAATCCATAATTACAGCAGAGTTTGAAATGTTGCTTCAAAGTATTCATTAAACATCCCGCAGCCTCAACAGTCATACCCTCCCATATGTTCTTATTCTCCTTTATCCTGCAATGAAATAGTTCCGTGGGTACTCTGCTGACATGGAGCCATTTTGGACTAATTAGCCTCACTGTTGTTGGCAATAACATTTTTGAAATTTTTATTTTGAAATTATTTTAGACTTATAAACAGTTGCGAGAATAATAGAATTCTTGTGTACATGTGGAAAATTTCTAGCTTCCCTAAGTTAATATTTTACATTTGCTTTGTCATCATTTTCTCTATATGTTTATATTGTCTTTTTCTGAAACATTTGAGGGTAAATTGAAGACATGATACCCATTTATCCCTAAATATGTCAATGTATATCCTATAAAATGAAGACATTTTCTTATATAACCATAATGCAGTTATCAAAATAAGGAAATTAACATTGGTACAATAATATTTTTTTAATTTAGAGGCCTTCAAAGACCATTAATATTCTAATAATATCCTTTTTTTCCAAAGAAAATAATTTTTCTGGTCCAGGAGACCACTCCAGGATCAAGCATTACATTTAGTTGTTATGTCTGCTTATACTATAATTTGTGACAGGTCCTCAATCTTTCTTTGTTTTTTATGACCTTGACATGTTTGAAGAGTACAGATTAATTATTTTATAAAATGTCCCTCAATTTGAATTTATCTCATGTTTCCTCATATTTAGAGTCAGATAATGCATTTTTAGCAGAAGTATCAGAGCTGATGTTGGGTTCTTTTCAGTTCATCATGTCAGGGTCATAGGATGTCAATTTGCCTCATTACTGTTGATATTAACGTTTATCACTTGGTTAAGGTGATATCTACCAGATAAAGTTACTATTCTTTCCTTTGTAATTAAAAAGCACCTTGTAAAGAGATATTTGAGACTGTGTGAATATCCTGTTTCTCATCAGACTCGTTTCAGCATTCATTGATGATTCTTGCCAAGTGGTGATTTTTTTTTTTTAAACCTAATATTTCTTCTACATTTATTATCATTCTACCATAGGGAAGAACTTCCATTTCTTCCCATTTATTTCATTTATTTATTTATTTACGTCAGTGTGGACTGCTGGGTTTTTATTTTATTCAATGAATTAGTTATGCATTTCCTAAGTGAGAGAGGAAACCTGCTTTTTATTATAGGTTCTTATTAAATGTATGTGATGTTCACTTAAACTTTGTTAAGCCTCCTGTTCCTGAAGTGTTATAATGATTAAATGAAATTGAAGATGTGAAAATGCTAGTCGAATATTAGTATTATAGGTTTATAGTCTCTTAGGAAATTTTTAAATTTAAAACAGTATTAAAAGTATTTTGTTAGCTTGCAGCATACTCATTTGGTGGGAAAACCAATTTTATAGAGTCTGATACAAAGTTATTTACAGTTTTATCTAAGTATGAATACTCATAATTTTTGCTAAAGAAATACTACAGTAGTAGATTTAATTCCTGGGAGCTTCCCCAGACTCTGCTGGGAATGTTGGATAATAATGGCATATGCACATGATATTTTTCTAAAATCTAGAATATCAGAATTTAAAAACACATTTGGTTACAAGGGTTTCATATAAAGTTTTGAGGACTTGTAGCACCATGTATAGGTCCTATTTATTTCTAAGTGTATTTTGAAATTACCAGCTGTCACTATGTACTTGATAAAAATTGATGCTAATAGTTATAATACTATGAGCCATTACTGTTAACACAATTAAGAATATTCTGTCAGCATTTGCTTAAAGAGCAAAGAAGCAGGAGAAACCCCAGCACTTTCTTTGCTATCAGGTACAGTCTTATACTATTTTAAATACAATTAGGGAGATCAAATTCCTTGTGATTTTTTTTTTTTTACTCTGTTACTGCTGAGCCTGCTGCTCTTCCTAATGTATACTGTCTTTCTATTCTCTGTCCACTTAGGCAGGTTGAAAGGATAGTTTAATGCAGCTGTAGAATATAGAGTATCCTGCTTTTGTTCGGCTGCCTGGTGGCTTTAGTTAATGTTTAATGTAGTATTCTTTGATTGCAGAATTAGATTCAAATTGAATGATACAAGGACAGATTTTTAACTAAGCCTTAACTGAAAAGTAAGTTTTTTTTAAAGAATACCAACAGAGGAAGTGGTCTTAATTTTAGTAGAACATAATAATAATTATGCTCATACATTGCTGTCTTTTCATGATCAGTGAACATAATAATGATTATACTAAATCTAAGGAGAAATTCTAAATTTATGTTTTATAACAAATGATATTTATGCTCAGGTCTCAAATTAGCTAAATAATGACTAGTTTTAAAATCTTTAACTTTAAAAATTAGAAATTCTCTTAATTTTTAATTGAGCTACTACTTGAAACTTTTGATTAATTTTTTCTGTTCTTTTATTGATGTAAATCAACTAAAACTTTTTTCTTATTTAAATTCTGCTTCTACAATCTAATTTTGATAATGAATTTTGAACTACTAAATTGTTTGATTTGGATAAAATAGTTTTAAACTAGTAATTTAGTTCAAAATAGCTAGTTCATCGCTTCTCGGCCTTTTGGCTAAGCTCAAGTGTAGTATCAAAATAGCTAGTTCAAAATAATATATGTACATAATCATAAATTCAAATTTTATGAAACAGCATACAGTAAAATGAACATTTTGTAACATTAGCATCTAAGCCAGGCAAAGATTGGCAGCCTTCATTCAGTTAAATGTCACTCAGCCTATTGAGTATACAAATATCTTTTGTTTGCTTGCTACCCAACTCTTAGCAGTAGGGAGTAAGGGGGAACTGGTGAAGACTGTCAGTAGGACCTCACATCTCATCTCCACTTTATGTGTAATCATAAAGTTGGATGACATATGGTGGTAATACCTAAAAGGAACATGGTTCTAACAGTGAATTAAAGTTTTGTTTTTTTTTTAATCAGTTGAGGGTGTTTTTTACTACAGTGGGTACAGATTTTTCTGGTAGCTGTTACAAATAATTACAGTGTACTAAGAACTTTGCTGAAACATTTCAAGCGAAAGGTATTCTGAACTGAGAAGAGATACAAGTGATTTTGTTTTGTTAGTGAATTTTGGAGCTCTCTGTCAGTATTTGCTTCAAGTTTTATATGCCAACTAAATGGCTTCATCTTCTATATAGGTTGTTAATCCTTAATATATAATATATATATATATTTAGTCAGTCTTCTTTGATATGTCAGTAAGATGATAAATCTTTATTATGTAACATTTTAAATATAAATGAACAGTATTTTAATTTAATTTAATTTTTAAAAATTTTATTTTTAAAGCAAAAAGGTGAGCCAAAATGTTTATTGTTAACATGTGAAACATATAGTTTATAAAAATTTGTTGAAGAACCAGATTAAAGTAGCAGTAACCAGGGAGTCTCACCGTATTAATTAACTGAACTTCTTAACAAATAAATGTAATTTAATTTTTGTTGCTGAATGACTCTAAGACTATGATCCTTCTGTAATTATAATGCAGTAAAATGTTGCAAATCACAGTTGTTGCTTAAAATTAACTTGCAGCAAAAAGAATTCAAGAGTAGTTTTTGTAAAGAGCTCTGTTGTTAGTACGATTTTCCCTCCAGTTTCTCTCTTTTAGGAGAAGGCTGTAATGCCTATAAATTGCCAGGATTTCATTAAGCTAATAGTGGATTGCAGCCAGACATTTAGTTGGTCAAGACCCCAGCCTTCTCTGAGATCCAAGAGAAGCAGGTGGGAAAAGGAGTGAGGTGGGAATGGGAGGTAAAATAGACTTTTTCCCCCCACAATAACTTATGTATTTATTATGTCAAATGGGTTTAGCAAACTTGTAACAATTAATTTAAATCTTTAAAGTCCTCTAAATTTTTTCTACAATAGCATTTCTTTTGACTTTCCAATTTTTAAAGTTAATTAGAAACAATATTGAAAGATTCACATTTTTTTGTATAGTTTTGAACCAAGTAATATTTATGCTTCAGAGCATTTGCAGTGAGCTTGACATTGGGACCAGGGCGATTTTGCAGCATTTGGCTAAGTTACACTGGGTACAAGAAAACGTGTTACAACTTTTTAATGAACTGAGGAGAGTGTTGGATAACTTCATTGTTTAATGATTTATATAAATAATTTATACAAATTATATGCCAGGTTGATTAAACGATTTTCGTCATTCAGTTTATACTGTTGTAAATAAACAAAACCCATAAAGGCAATTAATAAAAGGTCATATGGCACGTTATTTTTCATCAACCTGATAACCAGAACTGTCTGATGTCTTTGCTTATCTTACGCACCAACACTCAAGCATCGGACTCATATCGCCACTCTAATATATACACAATTTCTGTGTCATAATTATGGAATAAAACAGGAAAGTGAATACATTCAATTATACTTCCTCCTGAAGTATCTGTTATGATATCACTGAAGACAAATTAAACCATTTAATTTTTATGCATTTATTTTAAGACAGAATTGTGGGAAATCTAAAAACTCATATGTGTCATCTGGGTTCTAACAAAGGAACGCAAAAGACACATGAGTCATCCCAAGTGGAAGTGTTAATTAAAAAAAAATCTGATTAGAAATGATATCTCTAGAAGTTAATGTTTGATTCATTTTAAGAAATCAAGATTATAACAAGGTAATCTTATTCAGATTTCTTAGACTTTATATTGTTGATTTAGAAAACGTTTTGAGCCTACCTGTTTATTTTACTTATTCTATATTTATGTGGTATACACTTACTTAAGAATAAGATATTAAAGACTTTTACTTTCTGTTTTTTACATTTGTGTGGTTCTTGAATTTTTTTTGTCAAATTTGTCTCTCTCGTGATTAGAAATACAATTTTAAAACCTAATAAAATGTCTTATTTAAAATAATTTCAAAGCTAAAATTTTGTCTTTCACCAGATATATGGGCTTGTAAGTGAGTATCCAGTAGAGATGACCAGTGTTTATTTAACAAATGAATAATTAATGAACACCAGATACTGGTGATACAGTGGTAAACTCAATAAATACATTGTTTTTTAGAGTTTATGGTTTAGAGGATCAGCGATTTTAATTGTTTTGAAAAATGTTTTTAAAATATTTTAAAGAAAATGTAAGTATTTTGCTTAAATGCATGTGTTAGAAAATACTTGAACTTTTTGACATCTTTAAAAGTAGGTATGAGCGAATTCCCTGGTGGTGTAGTGGCTAGGCTTCCATGCTCTCAGCGCTGAGGCCTGGGTTCAATTCCGATTCCCAGCCCGGCAACTACCTGCCCCTCCCCCCCCAAAAGAAAAGAAAAGTAAAAGTAGGTATGACCTTTTTTAACATCTTTAAAAGTAGGTATGAATAATTTGAGTAAAGTAGACATTGCAAACAACAAGACATCTATCAGGTGTTTTCATATATAAATTTACTTCACTAATGTTTCTTCAGTGGACCAGAAGGAGAATGTATATGTGTGTGTGTTTCTGTGTTGTGTGTGTGTGTGTGTAAATATGTAGATGAATACTTGAACAAGGGAGAAAGATTTTATGTAGATACTGATATCCACACTATAGGTACTGAGTAATACATTAATTCATAGTTTTTAATTCATAATTAAATAGTTTTTCTTTAAGTGTGGGTCATGGACTCCTCAGGAGTGCCTAATACCCTTTTAGAGGATCTGCGAGGTCAAACATATTTTCATAGGAGTTCTAAGATGTTATTTGATTTCTTCACTGTGTTGATATGTGTACCAATGGTACAAAATCAATAGTGAGTAAAAATTCTGTCTCCTTTGCACAAGCCAAGGGGTGGCACCAAACTGTACTAGTTTTCATTATTCTCTTCATTAAGAACTTTCAGTTTAAAAAAAAGGGCTAGGTTCATCTAAGAACATCCTTACTGAAGCAATGAAAAGTATTAATTGTATTAAATCTAGTCCTTTGAATAATTGTCTTTTTAATATTTTGTGTAGGAAAATGGTAAGTGCAGGTATTTTTGCTGCATACCAAAATATGATGGTTGTCTTGAGCAAAAGCACTTGTGTGATTGAACTGAGAGCAGACCAGCTCTTTTTTCACAGAACATCATTTTAATTTTAAAGAGCATCTGAGACACAAACTATGGTTATTCTGATTTTGGCAGACATTTTCTTGAAAACGAATTAGTGATTTTGTCACTTCAGGGAAATCAGCTGACAGAATTTATTGCTAGTCATAAAATTTGAGCTTTCAAAGTGAAAATTAGACTTTTGAAAAACCTTTATCTCTCATCCACAGGTTGATGAGTATATAAAGATGTTTCTAGAAACTTCCAGTCAAGATGACGGAGTAGGTAAACTCTGTGCTCCCCTCCTCTCCTGACCACATAATTACAACTAAATTATAGAACAACCATTATTGAGAAACACCTGAATACTAGCTGATCAGAATTTCTGTAATTAAGGGTATAATGAAGAAGCGTCATGGAGACTGGTAGGAGGAGTGGAGACACTGAATGGTCAGGTCCCACATCCATGTTGTGGCAATTGAGAATTGGGAGGGCTGTCTCAGCTGCATAGTTTCCCCTTGAGGAATGAGATGCCCCTCTCCAGGGCATTAGTACCAAGAAAATGAGTTTTCCTAACAGCTGGCTGTAAAAACCAGTGAGGATTGTATACAAGAAAGACTAAGGGCTATGGGACACTGAGGTGCAGGTCTTAAAGGGACCATGCACAGATTTACTCTCTCACAAACTCACTTGCTATAAGCTTTTTGCACAGGGGCAGCAGCTCAAAAACGACCAGGGGTGTACAAATAAGTTGACTAGCTTCAGGGAGAGACTGGTGGGGCAAGAGTCTGGGCAACTGTATGGGGATGGAAGTGCTGGCAATTACCATTGTTTCTTTGTTGAGCCCCTTCCCCTCCAACACAGCAGGTCAAGGTTCAGTTGGGTGCTAAATCTATGCTGTCCATTAACCTAGCTAACACCATTTTCCCTGCCCTGATAATTTCCTGAGATCTCTTTCCCACCAAATTGCTTGCCTGACCTGTGCTTCTTTGAGGCTCCTCCACACAAGCAGCCTGCCTCAGTTTGAACTGCAGACTTTCCCTAAAACTTTCAAAGGTCCACAAACCCCAAGCAAGCAGCAGCAGGCTTCAGTGTGCCTTGTAGCTTTTGCTAAATGACCCCAAGCCCATCACAACTGGTGATTGGTCTCAACTTGCATTGTAATTCCCATTAGGTGGCCCCAATCCTGGCATAAATGTCTTGTCAGTTTTAGCCTGGAACATAGTTTCAACTAAACGGCCATAAAAAAGAAGCACAAGTAGCAGCTGGCCTCACTTGTATCATGGTTGCCTTCATAGGGTCCCAAGCCTGGCACAAGTGGCAGCCAGCCTTGGTTCATATCCTATCTTCTCTCAAGTGCCTCCAAGCCCAGCAAAGGGACAACTGACTGTAGATCATGTTTAGCTTCCACCAACCAACTTTAAGCCTGGCAGAAGTGGCAGCTGACTTTTGCCTACATTGGAACCTCTCCTAGCAGACTCCAGACTCAGTACACCTGGAAGTCTGCTTCAGACCACACCAGAGCACCACCCAAACAATTCCACAAATGATACACTGGAAAGGTGGATTTGGCTGGCACCAGAGCAGAGCCTTGCTATAGTGACTTGTGCTCTGTGGGGTCAGTCTCCATGCAGCAACTCGTCCACTGTAATCATGGCCAGCCCTCACAGCCACCCAGCCTAAGGGTCAACCCCATCCACTGGCATGCCAATAACAATCGAGGCCCAACTACAACAGGAGGGCATATACAACCCACAGAGTGGACACCCCTGGGTGACCTGACCCAGGTGACCAGGGAGACTCTACCAATGGGCCTTATAGGACATCTTCTACATAAGCCCACTCTGTCAAGACCTGAAGATGTAGCAGATCTACTTATACATGGAAATAAACACAAGGAATCATCCATAATGAGGAGACATAAAAAGTGTCCCAAATAAAAGAAGACAAAATTGAATAAGAACTAAACAAAATGGAGACAAGCATTCTAGTAGATACAGAGTTCAGAATACTGGTTATAAGGGTGCTTAATGAACTTAGGAGAAGAATAGATGAACTGAGTGAGAACTTCAATGAAAAGATAGAAAACATAAAAAAGAACTAGTCAGAAATGAAGAATACATGAACTGAAATGAAGAATACACTAAACAGAATCAACAGATTAGATGAAGCAGAGGATCAAATCAGTGATCTGGAAGACAAGTTAGTAGAAGACACCCAATTGAAACAGCAAAAAGAAAAAATAATTTAAAAAAATGAGGGTATTTAAGGAACCCCTGGGACAACATCAAGCATACCAACAACATTCATATCATAGGAGTACCAGAAGGCAAAGAAAGAAAGCAAGGAAATGAAAACCTAATTGAAGAAGTAACCCGGTGAAGGAAATAAGACATACAAGCCCAGGATATGCAGAGTCTCAAACAAGATGAATGCATACAGGCCCACACCCAGACACATTGTAATTAAAATGCCAAAGGTTAAAGAGTATCTTAAAAGCAGCAAGAGAAAAGCAGTTAGTTACCTACAATAGAGCTTCTATACTGTCAGCTGATTTCTCAAAAGAAACTTTGCAGGCCAGAGAGTTTGGTGTGAAATATTCTAAGTTATGAAAATCAAAGCCCTGCAACTAAGATTACTCTACGAAGCAAGGCTATTATTACCAAGTGAACTTGGTAAGTCATTTAACTTTTCTAGGCCTTAGTCGTATTTGTTTGAAATGAAAAGTTGAACTTAAAGGCCCTTTGTAATTCTAAAAGATAGTTACTCATATCTGACTTGATAAATTATTTGAATAGTATTTTAACAAATTGACTTGATATGATTTAATGTTTCTGGTATTGCGTAATTAGTTGTATATTTCATATAAGTGCTTGTAGGAATATATTTCAAAGAACTTTTGGTGAAAACTTTTACTAATAGTATTAATAAAGTAGTGAAAGACTGTTAGGATTCAAGCTGTGTCAAAGGCTGTCACCTTCCCTCCCTGGCTACTGTTTATCATGTCAGAATATGTGTGGATACTTATTAAATTCTTCTTAGAGTATTGGGTCTCAGCTTTTTCTAACTTGAACACCAGTGAAGTTTTGTGTTCCATAAGCCTGAAGAGAAAATCAGATAGAGTAGTTAGTACTATTTAGCTGTTAAGTCATTTCCTCCATTCTCATATTTGTATTCATTCATTAAAGGTCCAGAAATGGAAAGGTTGAGTGTTAGCCAGGCATTACAGATGCTTCTCAACTTATGATGGGGTTAGGTCCCAATAAACTCACCGTAAGTGGAAAATATGTAAGTCAAAAGTGCATTTATTTAATATGCCAAGCCTACCAAACATCATAGCATAGTATAGTCTACTGTAAATGTGTTCAGTACACTTTCATTATCCTACAGTTGAGTAAGTATCTTGAGTTTCATGTCAAGAGTAATTAATTGCCTTCCTCTTCTTACCAGAAGCAGAAGACACAGATGGGCATTTTGTAGATGATTGGATGTGAAAACAAAACATCGTATCCAAAAAAACCACTTGCAACAGGGTATACCATAGAGTATCACTTGTTTACCCTCATGCTTATGTGGCTGACTAGGAGCCATGGCTTGATGTTGCTGTCCAACTACATGATAGAGTATCCAACCACTTTTCTCTGGCCTGGGAAAAGACCAAAATTCAAAATTTAAAGTACAGTTTCTCCTGAATGTGTTATTGCTTTTGCAGCATAGGAAAACAAACAAACAAAAAATAGTAAGTTGAAACATTGTAAGTTTTGGGAGCTCTCTGTACATAATTTGTGGGACATAGGATAAAATGAAAATGTGTATACTACCTTGTTCAAAAAGATAAAATGAAATTGTGTACCTCCTTGTGCAAAAATACAGGAGAAACATTCTATTGAAGAATACTGAAATATATAACTTTCCCCCCTTTTCCTTGGTCTCTTCTCTGACTTGCCATAGGATTTTTAAAAAATTTATCATTTAATGTCATTTTAATTGAAGAAAAATTAAAAATTTAAATCATTAGCATGCATTTTATTGTTCATTTTTATATTGTCCACTGTCCATTTAAATGAAAATAGAAGAATATTTAACTCATTTATGGAATCACTGAAATTATACAGTCATATTTTGTACTTCCACGTGCAGTTTGTTTTTACCAAAACAGTAGAAACACTGTACAAAAAACTAATTCAGCTATTTTTATTTTACTTCTTGATACATGCATATTTTATCAACATTCTACCTTTGACTTATTGATGAATAATGAAAGACTAAGAGGAAAGGAATTATGAGTTGCTTTATCTTTACTTTTCCTTCAGTGTTATCACTCATATTCAGCCTAAACAATTGCTTAAAATGGGCAAGTAGTTGGAGTAACAAAGGATGTGATATGGATCCTTGGTTGTTCATGTTTCTTAGAATACCATTGCCTTCTGTGTTACTGGCATGCTGTGGTGTCTTGTGGCTGTGAGCATCCTCCTCCCCAGATGGGAATTAATATATTAATAATTCTCTTTGTACTTTGTGATGGAGCAAGAGACTCTTAATTTTCTGAGGATTCTTGCTAATCCTTTTGTAGATCATTCTCCAAAGGACCCATGTTGTAACCAATGAGTTAAGGAAATTGGTTCTATGCTATTTTAACCATTTGAACAGAATTAAATTGTGTAATAGGAATTTAAAAATCCAGTCCAGAACAGGAGAGTCTTACTCTTCCATTTTCTGGGATGCGAATGTAGTTTCATGAGTGTAGAATATTTTTAGCAAGTTAAAATTGCTTTCTAGGTACACCTAACTAATCCATTATAGTTTGACCCTGGTTTTAAGGGGAAACCATACAACATTGAGCATCAGTGAATAAATAAACCTCTGCTAGATGTTGGCCGTGGTGTTATTCCAACTTGGAGTTAAGCGCATGTTAGAGGTTGTGACTTGGTAATTCAGATGTATTATTTTATCACTACTGTGCCCTGTTTGCTAATGCAGGGACAACAAGAATGATTTAATATATAATATAGTAAACTTAAAGCTGTGGTGAAGCTATAATTGATATTAGTAGTGGCTGAAGTCTGGGTTAGTATACTGGAGCAGTCCTGTTCACGTATCATTCTCCATGAATATATTTGTTCTGTCCATCTGGGGTACCTTGTTGGTTATTATAAATACTGGTGTGATCAGTCTAGTTCAGGTATTTCTTAATAATTACTCTCCATAAACATTATACCCTGGAGTTTTACAACTAGTAGTTTTTTTTTTAAGAGATTCTTTTAACTCAGGATTTCATAAGGAAAATGATTAAGAAAAATTATTCTATTGTATGAAAATGGAGTACAACTGTTAATTATAATTATATCTGGGATGATCAGTAAAATGCTAAATGATACAATGGCTACTAGGTCTTCATGTCCAAAAGTTTACCTTCTGTAAAATGCTTTATAAAGTATTGCAGTTTTAGGTGTCAAAATAATTTCATATGCTTTTCCTCACAGAAACCATATATGGTTTCTTAGCTCTATCAAATATTTACCCATCTGCATCAGTTAGTTAAATTTCTTCTCATAAAATGTTGGTCTTGACAAATTTTTGCTCTTCGCTTTTCATTACCACTAGGTTGTACTGGCACAATAATATATAATACCTAAGGAGGAAACATATCAATATGAACCATAGCAGAATTAATAGGTCTTCCCAAAAGTTCTCATATAATTAGATAAATTTATGTAAAGCACTTATCACTGTGCCTAGGATAGCAGATGTATGTGACAAGTGTTTTTAAAATAAATAAAAATTTAGATTCTCATAACCATCAATATTATTATTTTAGAGATTTTCAGGCACTGCAGTCAGTCTTGTATCTTTGAGATTTGAAAGAAGCAGGAAATAGGGCGTAGGACCTACAAGGAAACAGGATGTCTACTCATGTTTTTATTCACATTCCACTTGAACTATCTTGGAAACACAGGGTAGAGCATCAAACAATGGCTGTGTAGGGTTTTTTGTTGTTTCTGTTTCTTTTTAGCTATCTCTTTATCTACTTTGTATTATATTTTTATTTTAGGAGACTGGGGATGGGGTGTTCTATGTCTAGACTTGTCTTAACTGTCTTGAATTGGTTCATTAATATTAGGAACAGTGTGAATGTTTGTCAAGGCGATAATGAATTTTCTTCTCATTCCCATTCATTAGTCAAAAAACAAAGTACTTTTCTTGAATGTTCGTTAAAACAGGTATGTGACTCCAAAAATAAATAAATTACTCAGACCAAACAGGATGTGGAAAGAAGTAAAAAAAAGTATATAAATAACAACAAATGAACCCAGTTGCTTTATAAATGAATAATGTAATCACAGTGAAGGAGGTCAAGAAGAAAAGAACTAGCCTGTTACTTTGAAAAATCGTAAAGCCAAAGCCAAAACATTATTCATAAATATTATACTGTAATAGTAAGTTTCTTTAGTAAGTTTCTTTCTCATAGAAGCATAGATTAACATCTCTGAATTGCTATTATTAATAGCAATTCTACTTTAATGTATACTTGTATTGAACAGATAAGAAAAAATATTGTGGATAAGGAGAGCTAAATTCTTAACTCTCCATTGAGAGGACCTAGAAGTAACGATACTATAGTAAGCAGTAGACACATGGCTGCCCAGATCTTGGTTCCTAAATAACATTCTCCAATAAAAAGAACCCTGGAAAAATAATTGGTTCCAAGTCTGTGGTAGAGAATTCAAGATGAACATGGAATATTTAATGGTACCAGGGAATAAGAAAGTACTCAAAAAAAAAATGATGATGGTATTTGGAAGGATATAGCCAGATTGAAGGCACTTCCACTGATTAGAGCTTGGACAAAATAAATAATGATCATGTTGGATTGGAATCCATAGAACAAAATAACTGTGACTCCATACTAGCACAACAAACAATAGAGAAGGAACAGCTCTTTTTATTTATTTTTCAATTATTAAATTTTATTTTTTAGAGCAGTTTTAGCTTCACAGCAACATTGAGGGACAGCTCTTTTAAAACAGGATTCTAGGAGAATGAATGATGGAAATGAAAAAAACATCATTAGTCAAACACCACACAGTTCCTTGTTGCAAGCAAGCAAGAACCAATCTATAGATAATAGAATTAGTGGTGAAAGTATGGTGAGAAATGGGATATTTACATAATTTCAAAATATCTTTTCCACAAGATAAATTTTAATTACAAGAGGAAACATTAATTACACTGGAGGAACTTGGAGACACCACCTTAACCAAGTAATGCATTAATATCTCAATGCTTCTTGATAAAATGAACTGAGAAGGATACAACATCACCGCTTTTCTGGTATTCTTGCCTGAAAAGTTAATCTCAGTCTAATCATGAGGAAACTCTGACAAACCCAAATTGAGAAACATTCTATAAAAATAACATTTCTTTTAAAAAGTCTAAAGCTCAAAAAACAAACAGCAACAAACTGAGAAACTATCACATATTAAAGGAGACTAAGGAAACACAATAGTTTGTGGTATTCTGGATTGAATTCTAGACCAGAAAAAGGACATTAGTGGGAACATTGATGAAATTTGAATAGGGTCTGTAACTTATTAGCTGTATTGTGGATAAATACCAGTGTTAATTTCCTGATTTCCATAATTGTATTATGGTTGTGTAAGATGTTAATATTTGGGAAAGCTTGGTTAATTTATACTAAGCTGTACTATTTTTGCAAATTTTTTGTAAGTTGAAACTATTTTCAAAATAAAACATTGACAAGACAGGTATGTGTCTTATAAATCTAAAAATATTTATTGTTGTAGAAGGAGTTTCTCTCTCTCATTTTTTTTTTTTTTGGTATGTGGATAGTTCCCCGGCCAGGAATCGAACCTAGGCCGCAGTGCTGACAGCGCCAGCGACGAAGCCTTAAGCCACTACACCATCAGGGAATTCCCGAAGGAGTTTCTTGAAGTAATAAAATGATGGTCACCAAAGCTTATGAATAAATTTCAGTTAATTCGTTGGTAGATTCATTCATCCTTGACAAATTTTACTTTAAAATTATAATGAAAGGTGTTCTTTACTTTACCTCAGTATTTTATTATATAATCATGATTTTTAAAGTTTTGGCCCTGTAATAATTAGGAAATAAAATCTTTGCATATATAACAAGGAACTCCTTTGAGAAAAACCTTAAGACATAGGAGAAGAAAGATAAATCCAGCTTTTAGATTGAGTTTTTAGGAGGCGTTCTTAACATCACAACCTGGGTTCGATTCCCAGTCAGGGCACTACTCCCTCTGCCCCCACTCCCCCAAAGATTAAGTTTTTGCATTTGAGTCAAGAAGCAGAACAAAATCCTCTGTTCGGAATCATTGTGGATCCAAGGGTATTTTCAACCTAGAGAGCAGGGGGTGATATATTACAGAAAGTAAATGATTGAGAGGAAAGAATATCTGGATGTTTGTCCCATAAATGAAAGAGATGAAATTAGTGAGTAGGATCTATAGGTAGAATGGTTTGAGGTTGTGGTGTAAAATTGGGAGCCTTTAATTTATAGAAATTACAGGATTAAATGGAGAGTCAGTTAAGATGTTAGAAAAGTTTTAAAATAAGACAGAGGAGAGAGCAAGCTGGAGGAATTTATATGGAATGTGTTGATCAAGAAAAATAGATTCAGCTTAGAGAACTTGAATATACATTTCTATATTCTCTAACTGTAAGAAAGGTTAGTCAAGAAATTTCTAGGGGAATTATTTTTGTTAGAAGTTTTTGAAAAGAAAGTTTTGACTTTTGAGCTTGAACAGACCGTTCTCTGTAAATCCTAAAATCCTTTTTAGCCCTCAAGTTTAATCTGAAAATGAAAAAGAATTAGTAAATTATACATAATAAAATTCTATCAGGGTGAGAACATGTCATACTTTATACATGGCTTCCCTTGTACTTGTACGTACTTTGGTGCTTTGTCTGTGACATTTTAGAATGGCTAAAATAAAAACCTCTGAAAAACTTTATGCTTTGGTATGGTATCTGTTCACAGCATGACAGTCATCTTCCCAGTATAGTTAAGATATAAAAAGATTCCTTTTTGGTGCTAATTCTCATAAATCTTGTTGTTACTGATTTAATAGTTTCTAACATTGTTTGATGGAAGAATCATAGATATTGAATTCTCAATTTACTTCATTTTCACTAACAGTACACAGGAGTTTTCATAAGGAAATAAAGCCCCAAAGATGTGGATAAGCATGAGCATTTTTATACCAGCTTTGATAAAGAGTGGAAAGTTGTGGAAAAAATGTGGTAGAGCAAAAGTGTATGAGCTAAACATAATAAATAGGGAAACATAGCACCACCTGTTAGTTAGGATTCCTCTTTGTGTTTTCTTTGTCTTGGAGGTAAGGAAGCCCCTTTCCCAAAGGGAGTGTACTACTCACATGAGTGTCTTAAGACCTACTTTAGGGGAGAAGGGGGAAGTCAGAGAGTTCTGATTGTACCTGCCATTTTTCCAGTTCCTTCAACTGAAAATATTCAGTATGCCAAGGTGTCATATTTTAGAGTAGTGTGTCCTGAATCCCATCAATATCACAGATAATAAATACTGTTTATGGTTAGTAACTTAGAACTCTACTCTTCACCTTAGACTATGGGTCCAAAGTTAGGTCATTGGAGTATAGCTATTATTCCATAATTTATGTATTACTATTTTAGTGTAATATGCACTAAAATTGCCCTATGTTGACACCTTTCTAAAACCTTTGACTCCATTAACTTTAATGAGTTGAATTCTATTGGAGCTTGCCCAGATAAGCAAATAATAGTTTTGTGAATACTCTCCATAGTGGGCCAACATCTTCTTGCTACAATGTTAAGTTTCCGTAGAAATGGACTATAACAGTTTTCAGGCTCGTCTATTACCTACTAACCTCATTTTGCAATGGCTGATTTGTAAGAATGCTATTACCCTCTTGGCTTTGTGCTAAATGGAATGTGTTGTCTTCACTTTAACTTACTTAGAATGTATGTCTTGAGTTTTTATTATTTTATTTGAAGTCATATAAAGAAAATACAGTCATACCTTGGAACTCAACTGCTTTGAATCTCATCGAATTTGGTGCTCAACCCCTATTGACACACAGAAATTTTGTCCCAGTACTTGTCGTTTTTGGTACTCATCGTACCTCCTAGAAGCAATTAATGATGAATATCAAGGCACCACTGTGTCTGTTATATCTTGGGGAACTTCGCCAAGATCAAAGATTATCACTTTGAATTTTAGTAGTATTTTATAGTATTCAAAATGTTCCCACATGCATGTTTTCATTTGCTAGAGGTTATATCAATATTTTTCCTGTGATGGGAATCGTAGACCAATCATCACTTATTAAGGTATGTATGCTCTGTCATACTTTTAAGATACATCTTGTATTTGGCAGCTATATTTCTCAATAAAAATACTGGCAAAAAATCCCTAAACTATAAACAATGAAAAGGAGCAATTAATCAAACTTCCAACCAATTCTTCTTTAAGTTCTAATTTTTTTTTTTTAATGTGGGTAGTTCCCTGGCTGGAAATTGAACCCAGGCCGCAGTGTTGACAGCGCTGAAGCCTAGCCACTACACCACCAGGGAACTCGTAAATTCTAATTTTTAAGAGCATCTTCTTACCTTCTGGGTAGATGTCATTGAGGAGTACGAACAGCTCAGTGAGAAGGCACTCAAATATTTCTTGGCATTTACTAATACTGAACTAGTGGAAAGAGCTTTTTCTTCTTACAGCTTCATAAAAAGTAAGTACCACAACAAGCTTGATGCAAGTCTGAATTTAAGACTGTGTCTTGCATCTTTTGAGCCTGACTTCAAGAAACTAAGTGCATCAAAGCAAGCTCAACAATCTCGCTAACAATGTTTCAGTCGTCTAGTGATCTGTGTAACAGTTATTACAGATTTTTCAGATAACACAAATCTTATTAATAATAACTTGAAAGTTTATTAAATACTTGATCATCATCATCAACATTTAACTGTTACAAATATTGTAAAATCTGTGGTTTGTACTTAAAAAAAAAATACTGGCAAGAATTGTTAGTTTTGCAAATTTTATAATCAGGAGATAAATCTTGAAAGAAAACTAGATAGTGTTTATATAATCATTAACTACAGTATTTAAAATTGTTTTGTCTGGTACAACCACTGTGGAAGGCAGTGTGGAGGTTCCTCAGAAAATTGGGAATGGAGCTACCATTTGACCCAGCAATCCCCCTTCTGGGGATCTACCCAAAGAACTTGAAAACCTTTGTCCGCAAAGACTTATGTACCCCAATGTTCATTGCAGCACTGTTCACAGTGGCCAAAACATGGAAACAACCAAAGGTCCCT
>PVJL010007421.1:0-78445 GCA_004026885.1 Lyroderma lyra | reverse complement strand
TCCAATTGATATTTGTAATAATTATTGAAAAATAAATTTTTCCTGTATTTGAAAGGTTTACTGAGCAAATTAATAGTTTATGATTTCAAAAACAGCTACTTAAGAAAACAATCATTTATATGCACATTTAATCAACATGCCTATGTATCCTTTGAATAATTCTCTCTTTTCACTGTTCACATCATAATTCAAGCACCACATTGTCAGACCTGGTTCCCTTCAGTAGATGAAATTCCTGCTAGAGGTTCTTGTGGTACCGGTACTGTTTCTCTGCAGCATTTACCACCATGTCAGTTTTATATAAATTTTTTGATTATTTAACTATCATAATTCTCCTCCCATAGACTGTAAAATTCATAGGACAGGTACTGGGGGACATGTGTATTTTACTCATCTTTGTTTCTCTGACTAGTTCAGTATTTGCTGAATAACTGAATAAATTAGAAGTGCATATTTAAATATAAAAAGTTGATATGTGAATTATGAATCAATCTTATCAATTTTTAGAAAAAAATCCTCAACCAGCTGAACGTCTCCTGAATAAACATTTATGATTATAGTTACTATATATAAGTAAAAACATTAAGGGTGCATTGATTTTAACATTTGGAATACATCACATACTTCTCTATTTCAAATAGGGTTGATTGAGTTATTTTGAATAGCTCAATTAAAAAATGCAGGATTCAAAAAGAGATTTTACTATTTCTCAAAGACATTCTGGTCTATTATCAAAAAAACAAAACTAAATTTAAATACAAGTTTTATAAAATTTATTAATTGCTGTAATAGCAATTCTGTATTTTTACTTTCAAATATATAAAACATGGCATATATCACAATGAAAAATCCCTTTAAAACAATGAACACTATAATTTCAATAATGAAATTTATAAATATGATGCATCTTAAAATAATATATGAAAACTTAAAAATACATAATGTCTGTATTTGAGAAAGTTATAGTAATAATTAATTATTCCCGAGTAGGGAATTTAAAATTCATTCCATGATCATGATTAAGTATTTGAGTCAAATAAAGTCTTTTGAAAATCTGAATATCTAACTTTCAAATTTAGGGCATGCAGATATAATTATTTCTCTCTCTTTGGACAGCTTAAGTTTCATATTTAGATAAGTACACATAATATGCTGTGTTTTTTTTTTTTTTTAATTTCCTGGTTAGAGAAGGACTACATGCCAAGAGTCAAATATAATGCTGAGATAAACACATTCATCCAGTTTTGAGATGCCACTGCTCCCCAAATTGAACTTTCTGTGTCATGCTAGTATTTTCTACATTTTCTATTGGAAAAAAAAATAAGCTAAATATCTTCAATTTCTACACATAGGTAGTACATATCTATATATCCTGTACTTCCTTGTATTATGCTGTTCAGGAACATCACATGAAAAAATTAAGAGAAACTGTGAGGGAAAACTTGAAGGATCAGATGATGATGACTTTCTCATAATTTGATAGCTGCTCTCAGCTTGGCTGAGCGCCCTCTGGGGTTTTCCTGTATATCCTGATCTTCTGGAGTAAGCACCTTCTTGTGTATCAATTCCCACTTTAAAGGGGCCTTTCCTATAGAGTCTCCTTCCTTGTTTTCATGACCTGAACCCAATTGTGATGTTTGTTTCACCTTTTGTCTAACACTTAGGTTAAACTTTTCTGTCATGCTTATACCAAGCAAGAATCTTTTGACAATGCGATCCTCTAGTGAATGGAAGGAAAGGACAACAAGGCGGCCACCAGGTCTCAGAAACTTTTGAGCTGTCTTCAGTCCTGTGTAAAGTTCATTGAGTTCATTGTTCACAAATATGCGAAAAGCTTGGAAAGTCTTGGTAGCAATATGAGTAGATCGTTGTAGCAAGTCTTTTCGGGCATAAATAGCAGAAGGAGGAAATGCACCTATGAACAGATGTTGTGA
Source organism: Lyroderma lyra (assembly GCA_004026885.1). Lineage (NCBI taxonomy): Eukaryota > Metazoa > Chordata > Mammalia > Chiroptera > Megadermatidae > Lyroderma > Lyroderma lyra. The sequence continues at coordinate 76,511 of PVJL010007421.1, read as the reverse complement.
AAACAAGAAAAGAGAAAAGGTAACATTAATATTTTTACTGTAAATCTACTGGGTTGTGTTATGTGTGTGTATATATTTGAGGAACTATATTTCCTTTAAAAATTGTGGCATTTCATCTATATGTCCACATTTTATTTCCAAGCATTCTAATAAAGCTTTAAAACTGTTGTGTCAGAAACATCTCTCATAACTCATAAAAGAAAGGGGATAAAACAGGAAAAGAAAAACTCTGCTACAACAAATTCAATGGTCTCCAAACAGAATCAACAAAAAAAGTTATAATCAAACTAGTCCAAGCAAAAGATAACGAGAAAATCTTGACTGTAACAAAGACAAACAATACATGACGTAAAGGAGAACAAAAAAATGATTAACAGTTAATTTTTCACTAGGACAATGGAGGCTACAATTTACTGGAATAACACTTAAATTGTTGAGGAAAAAAAAATCTGTTTTCCAAGTAAAGGCTATTCCAAAACTCTTCTTTAAAATTAAAAGTTCAAAGACATTTTTAAATAAATTTAAAAATGAGAGAATTCATTGCTAACAGGTCTGCTAAAGAAATGCTAAAGGAAATATTTCAAGCTGAAGTAAACTGACCCTAGATGATAACTTGGATATATAGAAAGCAATGAAGAAAATGAATATATATTTATATTCTTCCCTTAATTTCCTGAAAAGACAGACCTCTTTAAGTAAAATCATAACACAATGTTCTTGGGTTTATGACATATATAGAGAGATTTAGATATAAACAAGTAATGTATAAGATAGCAATAGCACGAAGGATGAGAGTAAGTGGAACTATATCATTGCAAGCTTCCTTTATATTATTTGATGCTAAAGTTGCATTATGGTCCCTTGAGCTGTCAATAAAAATAATGCAAAGAAAGAAAGCTAATATGTTAATAGAGAATAAAAATAATCCATAAAAATATTGTTTTACACAAAAGAAGACAAAAATAAGAAAATGAAAATAAGACAAAGGAAAGAATGCAAAATGGCAGACAATAAATCCAAATATAAAAATATTTACATTAAATATAAATGCACTAAACACTCCAATAAAATTTAAAGATTGTCTGACTTAAAGATAGCAAGGCCTAACTATACATTGTCTACAGAAATGCACTTCAAATATAAAAACACAAACAAAAGTAAAAGTAAGCAAAAGGCTGTGAAAAGATATACCATATAGAGAGTAAACATAAAAAACCTAGAGAGACTATAATAATAGTTGACAAAATAAACTTTTAGAAAAGAATTACTAGACCCAAAGAGGATATATTCTACTGAGAAAACAGTCAAGATAGTAGGAAGATACATTATAAATGTATATGCACCAAATAATATACCACATTTTGCTGTACAAAATGCACACTATTTTATCCAAATTTGTGAGGGAAAAACAAGGATGTGTATTATACATGGGTAGTACCAATTCTGTATCTATATAAATGATTTTAATTATTTTATTTATGTTTATGATTAAAAGTGTAACTCTAGAAATCAATAATATCTACATGCAAAATAATGTTAAAAAATGCTAAAATTCCACTATAATACAAATACCTAAATATAAACAAATAAAAATTTCTATTAAAAAATTTAAAAAAATTTTTTCCCTGAAAGTTTGGGCTGGAAACATGGGTGCACACTATACACAGCAGTGCATCAGATAAGGCAAAACATGGTATCTTCCAACAACCAGGTCTTTCACAAGCAAAACGTCAATGTCAAAGCAGAAGAGGAAAGTCAACTTCTTTCCCTTTGCTATTCAATTTCTCCATTTTGCAGAGAAAGAGTTCGGCCATTGGGAAATGCATCTCAAAATATTCTAAGGATGTGAACAAATATGCAACTCTTCACATTTTAGAACCTCAATTTAGAGGACACTTCAGGAAGGTTGCATTCCTGAAGACCTGGTATGATTCAAACCTTCCATTATTCAACACTAATCTTTTTAAAGGAGAAATGTAATATAAAATACATTTTAATGCACATGTATTTAATGTAAAATAGGAGGTAAACATTCATGAAGCACATCAATCAACAAATACTGTAGGATATTTTTGCTTTAATGCTTTAAAAATTTTTTCTTAACATTATCGCTAATATTTTGAAGAAATCAAAATGACAAAAAACAAAAAAGACAATCTTACTGTTAAGGATTAAGCAAAGTTCTTTGTTTGAATTAGAAAGTTAAAGACAATCAGTAAATGATCTGTGCCTCTGTGGTAGTGATCATGGGTTTCCTTGAAAAGTCAATGATCAGAAAGCAAGGGACAGAGTTCTCCTAGGTATACACAGACTAGGTAGGGCTGCCTGCTTACAAGTAACCAGGAAAAGAAAAAAAGATTCAAAAACTACACCAGATCCATGCCTACCCATGTGTTGGACTCAGAATCTGGCCCCAGGAGGACAAATATTAATGAGAAGCTCACTGGTTTGCAATCCTTCTTCACCTCTTTTTCATCTCCCATATCCTGTTATCAAAAATAGAAATTGGCCTCTGCTTTTCCATTTCCTGAGTTTAATCACAGACTCTTGTATGGCTAATTCATTTGATTAAGGCATAGAGTAGGTAAGACAGAAAATAAGGATTCAATCACAGTTTGGGCTATTTGGTCTGGTACTAAGGAAATCTTTCTGTGTTTTATAGTTCATCAAAGAACTTAGCTAACACTGGGCTGATGTATATTAGCTCTAATGGGTAGAGGTGTGTTAACCCCTAAGTGTGGCACTTAACCACTCTTCACTATAATTACTAGTTTACTTCTCTGACTGACTCACTTGACTCTGATCTCCTTATGACCAGGAACTATTTAGTGTTCACTCTTTTATCGCTTCTACTTAACAGAGAACCTTGTGAATCTAAACCCTGACTCTACAATGGACTTACCTGTGAAGCTTTAAAAAAAAATAAAGATGCCTGGCTCCAGTCCAAACCTACCAGGAATCACTATTTTTAAAAAGCTTCATAGAGGATTTTGACTTGCAGCCAAGATTAAAAACTACTATAGTAAACACGCAGTAAATGATTGTTGAAAAGATAATGAATAGATAATGAATGAAAAAGAACTAAATGGATAAAGGAATAAAAATCCAGAACCATTACTACAAAGAGTTTCATTCACATCATTGGATAGGTATATGAAGAGTATAATATGAATACCTATCACATCAATGGTGACTAAATGAAGAGCATAATATTTTTAGTCATAGAAAATATTATGAACAGAATGTAAAATTAATGTCATAAACTGGGCCCCATTTTATATCCTATTTTTTGGCCAAATGTGATTGTGGATACAAAATTATAATTTTAATGAGACAACTGAACTCTCAAATTTGCTAGTAATTTTCATTGTCTCAATATAGCTATTTCCACATGTTAAATGATATCTGGAGAGTGACTAGAAATGTCCTTAATGAATCAATCATTTGCACATGCAATGGGGAACCTGCAAATAATTTTAAGAAATGCAAGCTTGTAAGCCCCTTTTATCTGAAATGAGCAAATGAGCAAGATAAACTTTATTTTTGCACATTTCCTTTAAAGAATAAAGAGATGAGAATGTAATGGTAAAATTTGGAAATATATGTTTAAATGAACTTATGAAGATCTTCAGTGATTTAAGTTAAATTCCACCCCCCCCCAAATTAATGCACAATATTGTTGAGACTTTATGTAAGCTTTATTCACTAATGACTATGAACTCCTAAACGACAAATTTTATCAATTCTTCAAAGTAACAGAATTGTTTTCCTAATACTTTAAAATAGCAAAATTATATTGATAAAACCAACTACAAAAGGAAATTAAAAGCTAATATACATTTAATAGCGAGATGTTTTCAAGTTAAGTACACTTGTAAAAATGTACACTTAAAAGCAAATGTACATTAAATACACCATGGTATAAATTCTATTTTCAATGTAATTTTGAGACCTTATTTGGCATTTACTTCTCTCACAATAATGTTAAGAAAATTAATGACATAAAAGATTGACCCTAGCTGTCAAGAAAATTATGAAAGAGTTCTGCCTCATTAGAGGCACTTCATTCTCCCATTCTAGATCAGGTACACTGTTGGTGGTATTTTTTAGGTTCCTGAAAGTTTCATATCCTTACTCTTTTCTCTCTCTCTTACCAGCCAATTCTGACAGCCCTATTACCTGGCATGTGTCCAGAGAACCCAGCACTTCTCCCCAACTCCACAGCTATCATCCTAGTCCAAGCCAACATCATCTTTTCTACATAGCCACCAGACGCATTTCATACAAAAATTAGATCCTGCCATCCCACTGTTCAGCATGTGTAGTATATTCCTACCACATGAAATAGAAACTGAAGTTCCTACCTTGGCCAAATGTCCCTATGTGACATGCAACCTTTGCTTACCACTGCCCCCATTTCTCTGACCTCATTTCCTGGCCTTGTCCTGTGTATTCTTAATGGAACCATGGCATAGTCCTGTCTGGGCCCTATGACCTGTATGTAGAATATTCGCCTTCATGGGCCTGGATGGCTTACTCCCTGCTTCATTCAGGTCTCATCTCAAACATCATCGAATTGGAAGTCTCTAACCGCACTTGTGAAAATAGTGCGCTCACACTACAGTCCCCTTACATTGTTTTATTAATTTTTCATAATACCTTATCAAGGACAAATATTTATTTGTTTATCATCTGTCTTCCTCCATTAGAATATATACTCAGTGAAAATAGACTTTGTTTTTTCACCTATATGAATGCTTTGCACCAAGAAGAGCTGGCACATTGAAAAAACGATTGCATTTGTGCTTTAAAGTTATACGATTGTTTAAAAAAAACAAAAACAAAAGCAAAAACATATCTTATCAATGGTATATATGAAGTAAAACATTAATGTCACTATTCCTTAAATTCTACCCCAGAGAAAACAAAGAGATCCACTTTCTAACTTTTTTCTTGAGAGACATACATGATATTTTGTATATAAAGGTATATACGCATATGTATTTCGAGAGAAGGGCATGATCTTCAACTTGCCTTGTTCACTCAACTTACTTTTAAAAATAATGTCAGTTATATAGATGCACTATAAGTCATTTTGTTTGTTTATTTAACAAATGTTTATAGTGTCAAGTACAGTACCAGCAAACTGAGAATGTCATGATAATTACAATAGAGGCAATCTTGTCTCTGGTGGAGTTTGTATTGCCAACACAATGCAGCGATTGAGGATGTTTCCTATTTTTGAAATCACACACAAAACAACTGCAGTAAACCTGTGAACTGCACATTTTAAATTTCCACATGGCAGAAAAATTCTACAATGTAGAAAGACAGTCATAATCCTGGAAAACTATTTGTAACTGTATATGGACTGTATCAGAGTTATTAGGTCAAAGGCTATTTATGCCCATTCAAATTTGGATCAGTACTTCTAAACTTACTCTGTAAAGATTGTATCAATTTATTTCCATCAAGACTACATGACAGAGTCCATCTCCCAACACCCTCACTCGTACTAGAAACAATCACTCTTCTTAACTTTGACTAGTCCAATAGTAGGCAAATGATAGCTTATAGTTGTTGTTTTTTTCTTTATAGTTGTTTTAATATGCATTTCTTTGGCAATTAGCAGAACTGGGCACCTTTTCAAATCTAATGGTCATTTGATTTCAGCTATGAATTGCTTGAACAAACCGTTTTCCATAGTCTTAATGTGGTGTTGCTTTTTTCTTTATTGATTTGGAAGAGCAATGTCAACAAGGATATTAACCCTTTGTCCCTTATTTATAGTTGTAAATACTTTTCCTGAATTGTGGCTCTCTTTTCACTTTGTAGAGTTTTCTGCCATACAGAAATTAAAAATTTCTGGATAAACTTTTTTCTTGTTCTTTAGGTTTTACCAAGTTAGGAAAGGTTTTCCCACTCCAAGATTATAGGTAATCTAACTCTATGTTTTTCTAGTATACTTCTGGTTTTATTTCTTACATTTGCATATTAATATTTAATTCACAAGAAATGTTTTTCTTAATGTGGTATGAGGTAGGTATCTAACTTCATTCTTTTGAAACTATATAGCCAATTGTCCTACTTATTAAACTACATTCTTTTCCCTACTCATTCGAAGTACTACTTTGATTATACACTACATTTTTATACGCAGACAGATCTGCTTCTGGATTCTCCATTGTGTCCCACTGAGGCATTTTTTTTAGTATTTCTCTAATACCAGATGATTACTTCTTTTTGTCTTCCCAGTATATTTTGCTATCAGGTGGGGTAAGTCCCTCTACCACCATTATCTTTCTTTCATATTTTCTTGGGTAGTCTCACATACTTATTATTCCCAATTAAAATTAGAAACAATGAAGCATATCATAACAAATGTTTTTATTGGAAGTGCAGTAAATTTGTAACTGATTTGGATAAAACATACACTATCATAACATCAAAACCATCTAGGGAACTTAGTATTTCCATTAATATTTTACATGTCCTTCATTAAAGTTTAATAGTTGTCTTCATCTAAGTCATGGTCAGGCTATTTGTAAGTACTATGTTTATGCATTTTAATCATCCCTATGGAAAAGCATAAGACATGTCAGTACTTATATTAAGACAACACAGTGTAACAGAATTGGCACTGAACTTCAGAAAGGAGGAACTCGGTTCAGTGATCAGATCTTCTACTTTTATATGGCTGTTTGATGTAGGGCAGTAATATTTCAGAGCTTGTTTCCCTACTAAAAGATGAGATGATAACACTTCTTACAGGATTACTGTGAAGATCAAATAAAGAAATGTTTAGGAACACTTAGCATATACTCAGCATAATGCAGTCACTATATGAACATCACTCACACATGCATTCACTTACTATTCACAGTTGTAAAGTGAAGTAGGTGATGAGGAGATTTAACATATTAATTTGAATGTTCTGCCAAACTAATTATATTTTCATCCTGTACGAATAAAGTAGGTGGGAATAGAGGGTTGCTGAAAACTCCTGAGGCTTCTGAGTAATGTATATTGGATTTAGGCATCAGACTAAAAGACCTCAGCATGTAAAATGAAGTAATACATTTTCCTTACCTACAAATTAATGGTACACTTCTAAATTTACAAAGTAGAAATTATGCCTTAAAAGTATGAAGACTTAGCATGGCATAGGAATGAAAAATCATTTATTATTATATTTTTTAGTTTGACCTTAACTGTTTAATAACTGATGCTAATAACTATTTCATTAACCTATACCTTCCATGTAGCATTCACCTAGCCAGGAGATTATATTCCACAATTAAACTTCTGGATTCCTCTTGTCACCTAAGTATACAACCTATATTCTGGCATTTTAAGCACCAAAAATTTTTTCTCTATTCTTTTGTTCCTTTGCTCTAGTTTTCATGGACCAAACCATTCTGCATAGGTTATCTCCTTCCTTAAGCTTAATTCCACAAGGATAAAAACGTATGTGTGGGTCCTTTTAAACCATGCTCTTTGTTTTCACAGCAACAAAAAATCCCATGCATTTAGTCCATTTATTAAATGAATGGAATTTGAGGCTACTATAAATTGTTTAGATAAAAATTGGCACCAACAATACTTGGTAAAATTCAGTAATTATATGCTGAATAATAATACACAATTCATTTAGCCAATATTTATTATGCACAAAGTACCAAACCCTGGGGACTAAAACATTTATAAAGACATAGTTGTTGCCCTCCAGAAGTTCAAACCCGACAAGGAGAATGATATATAAATACTGGGGAAAGGTCTACAAGTAAAAAGAAGAATTGTACACACTATTAAGGAAGTTAAAAGAGAAAAAGGAAACTGACCCCCATATAGACAACATTTTCCAAACTACTGTTCTGGGAACAGTGACCCTGTGAACCAATGTGTCTCACTGCCCAGTAAGGTTGGGAAATGCAGTGGGCACCACTCACCATTTGTAGATCCACAATGCCCATTAGTATGGTAAAGTTCTGAAGACGATAACTGTTTATCTAGCATTTCTAAACTTTATGAAAGAGAAACTTCTAATGTTTAACAACAATTAAATGTTTAAACAAAACATTCCATATATATATATATATATATATATATATATATTGGTAACACACTTGGGACAATAACACAAAAAGTAAGTTTTGTGTTAATCACTTTCTACACATCTTAATTATGTTATTAAATCCCTATAGTAATTCTCAGAGATGAGAGGTAACTAGGCTCGTTTCATTTAAAGGTGAAAAACTGAGGGCTTAAATGTCTCTTTCTAAGTTCATAGGAGTCAAATGGAAGCTCAACTCTTTTTAACATGAAGCCCACCTCTATGCCCCTCCCTCTTTCTTTGTAATACAGAATGAATCTAACTGCCCCAGAAAAAGGCACATTTCTGGCTAGTTCACCCAAAAAACATACTCTTGGAAGCCTAGACTAACATTAGTTCATTTAAAACAAACATATTTATTTTACTAAGTAGCTTGTAATTTTTCGGTTCCCTGAGGATGTTCTTGAGTTTTCTTATCTTTAAGTGTGCCCAAAACAAAGTACTAATTTTAAGGTGGTATGTTCACCAAACCATATCATCTCCTTTTTCCTGATTAGAATTGAAGGAAGTTAAGATGAAATCACATGGTTTAGAGTGATTTCCAGAAGCTCTGATTCCATCCGTGTCTGATATTTTATATAACATTCTCATTTTCTGGGAGAAAACCACTGTGGAATCTTTGCTCTAAGACTGAATAGCCTTTTACTGAGAGATGTTGTAATGGAACCCAAATCACTTTGCATCAAGTTGCAAGAGTTTGGCTTGCTGGCCACGTTTCCCTTGGGGAGATGGGTATTGTCAGGCCCCGAGACTTCGCCTCTGGTGAAGGCGGCAACTGCCCTGGTCTTTTACCCTGGGAATGGTAATGAATACCTTTGGCTTTTGTCCTTTTTGTTCTATTGAAAATAATGTATTGTTAGCTCAGGTCATTAGACCATGCATTTGTCTCTCTTTTTCATCAGTTTTCTTGATAGTGGGTTTAAAAAAGCAACAGTTGCTACTGGTGCCATTATCAAAAGACTCTTGGGCAAATAGTGATTACCATGTTTTTCCATTCAGAACCTAGACTTGTCCAGTGCAGTGTATACTGGGCTTTTCCTGACTCACTGGCCATGAAAAAGGGCCTTTACAGATGTTATGTTAAAAAAATAAGTGCTTAATACTCTCCACCTAAGAAAAATAAGGTGACAAGCTTGTGTACAATTAGGTACATAGGGCTCAGATGACTTTAATCTTGGGAAATTAAACTCAGCTCCTTTTATTCTTTCTTTCAAGTTTCTTAAGTAAAGTTGAGAGAAAAATGAAAGATTGTCTATACACTTGTTATCATGTATTTGGGGTACATACACAGTGCTAGCAATGACAAAGTAATGTTCCGTGCTCTCGTTCTTGGTCTAGAATGCCCTGCTCCTTCTACCTAAAGTTTCCATCCATTCATCCTTAATATGTACTCACTAAGGTGTCATCTTTTCCAGGAAGTTTTTCCAATGAGCTTTTTGTAGCTATTCCATCAAACTATTTACCACTCCATCCTATTTGTCTATTAATCTCTAATGGGCTGTAAAAGGTCCCCTGGAGCACAGTAAGTGGGAAAGTGGAAATTCCACTAACTAAGAGATGCTCTTCTAGTTTCAGACAAAGATCAAGATATGCCGACTGTGGAAATGCATGAACTCCCTGACATCTTTGTAAGATTGTGTGTGTGTGTGTGTGTGTGTGTGTGTGTGCGCGCGCGTGCGCGCCTTTATGTACTCTAGAGCTTCCGTAAAATTCTCAAATACATCAGGGACTCCAAAGTAGGTAAATTCCTGGTAAAAATATTGAGTTTAGTGAGTTTAGTGAGCTTACAACATACCACCTTTAATGATACCACCAGAAACATTCTGCATTCATTTAGTAGTTGTTTTATTGTGTTTTTCTTTAATTCAGGAACATCACTACCATTTAGCACCATCAGAAAAGCATGGATTGAGAACCCCCTTCATGACAGCAGAAGTTGAAACTATATCAATGATACAGTTCTCCTCTGACTCACAGGGATTGCACATCAGAAGGAAGAGAAAACCTTGCTTAGTAACAGTCGGCACTACGAGTAATAATAGAATGCAATTTGTATGTGAAAGTGGTTAAGATAGATTTCATTCACAAAAAAACATCATGCTTCTGGCTAGATAAATGACTTGAAGTCCCAGAGAGAAATTATTGTTTTCAGTTCTGGGATACTCTTATGCTACTTACACTTTAAAAATTTTAATACATTCACATGTTCGAATGTATTGAGATTTTTAAGCTTCTGAATGAAATTAACAATGTGCTGTGGCTGTCAATGTGATGCACTGCAATTCTCCCTGAGTGGTAGGGGTTTAAAAATTAATTCAGCTCTTGCACCTGTTTGCTGGCATTCGTCTGTTGAATTTCCATCACATTTAATAAGTCTCTGTGACGCAACTTGTGTCCTTTTGCCTGGGATCCTTTAATATAGTGTTAAATTTTCACCCATCTGAAATTCAAGTAATATTACAAATTTCAAACTGTTAATTAAAATCTGTGAACTTGAATCGTTCTGGATAAAATTGGCTTTACTCAGTGAGGTTCTTTTTAAACTTCTTCAAAGTCTCATCTAATCCCTAACTCCTACCAGGTTAAGTCTGATGACAACATGATTTCACTATGGGTGGCTGGGACTTATGAATCTTCATACAATAGGGAAAAATCAGGTTATAGGCTTGAGCAGAAAAGGGAACAAGGAATATTACCTGCTGAGATGAAATCAGAACTATGGCTCAGGATTAAAGGAAAGGATTTACACTTTTCATACATTATTTTTCAATAAAATTAATTCTAAACTATGTCTTAAAATGCTTAGCACAGATGAGATAGTTCAAATTGAATCATGATTCCTACTACCTATTTAGTGGTCAATATTAAATTTAATTATTAAATCTTAAAGGAGGGATTGAGGCCTACTTGTTAGATACTGTGAACACAAAATAGAGGTCTAAATAGGAGGTTCTAGCATATTTAAGACCTATAATAAGATACTTTATTTGAACCTTCAGGAGTAGTCTACAGAGCATACAGTACTGCCCAAAGAGGTGGGCCATTTATACCTTGCAGAGTTCGGAGATGGTAACAGGAAAAGGGTTTTAACAATGCTCTCCCTTTTCTTGTGAGGCCAGCACATACTCATAATTAATCCTCACATTCCAAGGTAAAGTTGCCTGCCTTTTGTCTTCTTGTAGCAACTTAACCTGTAATGTGGAACACTTCTCAACTGTATTACAATAATATTAAAATATATATATATAGATCTCTCTCCCACTGAAACATAAGCTTCCGGATGGCAGGGATTGTGTATTATCACTGTTCTTCTCATAACAGGCTTGTTCAAAGACTAATAGATTATCTAACTGGATTAAAAATAAATGATCAATTTCTCCAAATAACATGTGGATTTTAATTAAATCATAGATTATAAATATCTCCTTTTTTTCTACCATATCCAATTCTAATATTGAACTGCCCCTCCCATTTATTTTTTCTGCCTGCTTTATCCTAGTGAATTGCTCTAGAAGCAATGCTTTGGATAATGTCCAGTGAAGCCTTTTGGTTTCTAGAAGGATGTGTATCCATTTTGAAAAAAAATGGTTCAAGGGCTTAAAGAAATATGTATGTGTGCATATGTGTGTGTGTGTGCGCGCGCATATGTATGTGTGTGTTTGTGTATGTGTGTATACTGGGGGTGGCCAAAAAAATTATATATACATTTTAAGAGATGTTATCTAAATATTACATAAATACTGATGGTAACCACTGTGAGCACTTCTTGCAATTGCAGAAGTCAAACATCACCTGTATTTATTTTTTATTATAGGTATATCTTGAGTATTACAATTTTATACAGTTTTTTCCTTTCTTAAAATGTGTATACATTTTTTGGCACCCTCTGCACATGTGTGTGTGTATGTAGATATATACATATATACAAATATGTGCACGCGCGCGCGCGCATGCGTGTGTGTGTGTGTGTATGCTGTCCAGAAAAATATCCAGTCATAAATGGCTCTAGTTTTCATATTACATGGCTAGATACTTTCTGGATAGCCCTTGTATATGCCATTAATCTCATTTAGAGAATTTAGTCTAAAAAGGAAGTACCAATCTAGTTTTAAAACTTCCTTAAATATGCACAAAATATTTATTATATGGCTTTTAATACTAGCCTCCACTAGAAGATAAGCCAAATACCTAATAATAAGAACATAATTAAATATATTATGGTATTTCTTACTGATATATAGTATGCTAGCATAAAAATTAAGTAAGTAACATGATAAACTATCATGTAAATGAAACAAATAAAAATGATATACATTTAAATATTTCAATTGAATAAAATGTGAGAGTAAAGATAAAGCGATAAATATGCAAAATTTTAACATATGTGTTATGGTTGTAGAGTAGTATTACAGGTTTTTAAAATTTCTTAATAATGCTGTATGACTTATAAATGAAAACACTTTTATAATAAAATTTCACATTTTTTTCCAGATTGTAAATTTTAATTATTTTTACATGTGTTTATGTAGTAGATTCTATCTACATAAGGTAAATTCTTTGTGTTGATTAGTTTTTGTCAAGTGCCTATCATCTGTTTACCACTAGGATAAGTAGTTTAAAAATGTGATTTCTAGTCATCACAGCAATCTTGTGAGATAGGAGCCACTATCCCTATCTTAGAATTAGAATGGCTATGTTACTTGTCCAAGTTCACATAGCTAGTAAATGGCAGGGCCGAAATTTGCATTCGAGTTTTTGTAAAATTCCAAACTAATTTATTTTTCCATTACTCAGTGACACAATAGAATGCAGACATAAACTCTGACTACTAACGCAAAGGTGATGAGGCACTAAAAAAAAAAGACTAATAAAGAAAAATGGGTGAGCAATATAGCAACACAGCATATTGGCTTATTAATTTGGATCTGTCATCAAAGATCGTTTTTCCATCTAAAGAGTACAAAGACAAGGTCAACAACTTATAAATCCTTACCTACTAGATTATAATTCTCAGCTTCAAATTCTGAGCACATAGGAGTCCAGACCAGTCCAGTGGACTCTGCATAAATGTTAATGCTTTATATTTTTTAGAAAAAAAAAGGCAGTACTTTAAAAATCATTGTAATGTATGCTGTCTCTAAAATGATTCACTGAATAATAATAGATGAGAAATTTCCATTCAACAATAATAATTTATATTATTATTAATAACCTACATTCTCTTTTCAAAATCCAAGCCAAGTTTATTGTGTGAGGGCCAACTTGTCACCTGACTAATGAGATGCTGATGTATCTTCAATGAGTTGGCAGCCAGCCCATCCTTAGAATTATTTAATGTGATGAATAAAAAGGGAAGAAGGGTAAATGAAGAGCATGGAATGATGTTTTCACCAAAAAAGGATGCTTTCCCTAGTCTTAGCCCTTCCTCACACTACTTCCTGAGCTTCAGGTCCCTATTTCTTGACTGTCACGTATCTACCTGCTGACATCTTAACCATACCTTCAAAGAGCAAAACAGCTGCTGCTTGTATAGGAAGTCATTCCTGGTGAATCCCTTATAAAAACGTTCACAGTATTTGTCTTATTCACACAGATGAATTCATTCACTCACATTCACTCACTCATTTTTATGTGTTCAATCAACAAAAGTTTAAAAATAAATAGGTATCTACTAGAGATTGGTCTCTATTGGACATGCAAAATGCATTGTCTGATTTAGTTATGCAAGAATCCTGTGAGGCAGTTATTAACCATTCATATTATCATCCGTGATTTAATGGCATCCATATTTGCAGATGAAGAAACAGCAAATCATAGAAGGTAATCAATGCCCAAATTTATAAAGCTAGTAAATGACGGAGGCAGTTCGAATCTACCTGACGGAATAGTTCTTGCTTTTTTGAACCCCGTCTGTTGACCCGTTTACTACAGACCCTAAGAGATGGATGCAGAGGCTCTTCAGGTACATTAGATACGCTCAGTCTATCCTCGAGGAGCTTCACAATTTATAAGGTAGACAAAGTGTAATGAAGCAAATTTTCATTAGATATATAATACAAACATACAAGGGCTGTTCAGAAAAATCCAGCCATAAAATGTCTCTATTTTTTATAGTATGTGGCTGGATACTTTCTGGACAGCCCTTGAATGTTGAAAAAGTGAGCAACTTCAGTAAGATGATAAAAAGGAAAATTCAGGCAGGATCCAAAGGAATGCTATATAAGCCTCATCTTAAAAAAGAACTGAAGGGATTTTGGCGGGGAGGTTTTGGGGGGAAAGAGGTTATACAGGATATATCCTTCAGAGGAACATCCCATACAAAAGGATGGAAGTGAGAAAGCAGAAAGTGAGTTCTAGGAACCTGAATCGGGAGCAGTTTGGTATAGACATAGAGTGCTGCAGGGGTGAAGGGCGGCAGAGACATCAGATTAAAAAGATGGACAGAAGTCAGATCATGAGGACTTTGTTTTCATGTTAAGGAGTTTAGTTTTTGTGCTACAATGACAGGAACCCTATTAAGGATTTTAAGAAGAGGTATGACATGAGATTTGTATTTTATAAATAGAACTCTGTAAGTATATTTTATACATATAACTTTGGGAGAGCTTGGGCTGGGGTGGGGGGACATGGTGAATAACTGTTGCCTGGGACTCAAGAGAACTGGGGAAAGTAAATACAGGAAAAAATAATGTCGGATATTTTCAGGAATAAAGAAATACCAAGCAAATTCATTCTGTTCCATTAATGACCAATAGAAACAGTCACAGCCAAGGGCACCATAATTAAACATCAATGGCAGGAAAATCTTAAGGGTAGCCGGAGAAATGAAATGACCAACTATGACACAATGACAAACAGACTTTTCATCAACCATAATAGATGTCAAGAAGCAATGAAATAATACCTTTAAAGTACTGAGTGAAAATAACCATAAACATTTGGACCCTATATGCAACTTATAATTCAAAAGTGAGATCAAAATAAAGATACATTTGAGAATGTATGAGAATGCATCACTTAATGAGCCACATTGAAAATATATCAAAATATGTACTTGGATAGGAAGGAGAATGATCTGAGCAAGAAGTGGGAACTTTAAGCTAAGAAAGAAATAAAAAATATAAACATGTTGAGATACCTAAATAAGCACTAACTAGGAAGACTACCATGTGACTAGGAAAGATCTCTTTTTTGTTAATTTTGAAAAGATGAAAGCTTTGTCTTAATCATTTACGTGCCTTCATTAGTGCCTAGTACAAAGTGGACTCAATAAATATTTGATGATTAAATGAATATGTAATGTGCATATGAAATAGGTGTCTCATCTCAATGTTGGGTCAAATTCCCTGCTTTGATAATGAAGAAATTGAAAATATAGAAGACTGGGGGAGTTCCCTGATGGTGTAGTGGCTTGGGGCTTCGGCGCTGGCGCTGTCAGTGCTGTGGCCTGGGTTCGATTCCCAGCCAGGGAGCTACCCACATACCAAAAAGCAAAAAAAAAAAAAAAAAAAAAAAAAAAGAAAATATAGAAGACTGACCTAGTATTGTATGACATATTAAACTTGATTTACCCTTTAGAGAACAGGAAAGACATAACAAGTGTTAGAAAATTACAGTTTCCTTTATTATTGTATATCTGAGTCTACCTAACAATAGCAAGTGCTTCTATGCTGATGAAATTAGTGGGTTAGGAGATTTTTCTCTATGAGTTGTCCCTAGCTTCACCCATTTTCTAAACACCATGAGAATTATGAAGAAATGGACATTCATTTGTTCATTCAAGAAGTATTAATTGAATCTCGACTATGAGCCAAATTCTGCCTCAGATCTTGAGGATGTAGCAAGGAAGAAGATAGATCTAACTCTTGCTCTCACAAAGTTTATAGTCCAGCTGATAAGGAAAACATTAAATGAGTAAGTATTCATTAGGAGAATGTAGGAAGTATGCAAATATTTCCTACTGCTTACTGTGTGCTCTATGCTATTATACAAAACAAAGGTAGCAGGAGATTACTGTTCTTCAGTTCATAACAAGGTAAAAGTGATTATCAAGTGATTAAAAATATGTGAGGCAATATATAATAACACAAAGATTACAGGGATAAAATAAGTTAAAATGTTTGGGACATGGTGAAACTGCTAAAGTTCTTGACAAAAATAAAGATAAGGGAAAGATAAGACATAAAAATTTAATAGTTATATTTTTTAAATTCTGAGAAATATATTTTTCAGATATTCCATAATTTTTCAACTTTAGCACAAAGGAAAGATGACCAAAAATAATCTGGCAGTATTATTCTTAATCTGTAGTTGTGACTGAAGTTTGGATATGAAAAGTTCTCTTCCATTGATTATTCCCCCTCCCAGCCGTAGAAGTATAATATATGATCTTTGACAACTTTTAAAATGTGGGGTTCTCTTTTTCTGACATTCTCTTGGCATGATTTGAACACCGTAAACTTTGAAAATGAAAGCAGATGCTGTCTTCAAAAAAAAAACATTCCCAACATATAAAAATAATGGTCAATGTCTGAAACTACTACTTTTAGGAATGGTGCTGCCCACTGTTCATCTTCTTCCAACACTTTCTGGGTGAAGCAAAGCCATGTTATTATACCTACCATCTAGGCAAGATGTGAATCACATTAATCTAAATAATGAGCTGGTAGTGCAATTAATATGTAAGACTACTTGATGTTACTTCTCAGATGTAGAGCTCTTGTAAATATCTACCACCAAATTCTTAAAACTTACGAATAACTAGAGAACAAATTATCTTTCCTCTCTCTTAAGTCAATAAAGAGAAGAATGAAATGGCCAGACTATTTATACACATCTTTACAAAATTAATATCAATGTGAAAACTGCTACTGGGCAGAACGCACAATGCCAGGTCACTTTAATTTTCACTTGCAGAGGTATGCAAAGTAGAAAATAAGAAGTGGGAGTTCCCTGATGGTGTAGTGGCTTAAGGCTTCGACGCTGGCGCTGTCAGCGCTGCGGCCTGGGTTCGTTTCCCAGCCAGGGAGCTACCCACATACCAAAAAGCAAAAAAAAAAAAAAAAAAAAAAAAAAAAAAAAAAAAAAAAAAAAAAAAAAAAAAAAAAAAAAAAAAAAAAGAAAATAAGAAGTGAAGTAATGAGTTAAAGGGACACCTTTCCCTTCTTTTGCTCCATAGATACAGTTTGAAATTCAGCCAGAATCAGGAAGACCTAAAGGTTGTGGTATGTTAAATTACTAATAATAAATTAAGAATCTCACCCTACTCAAGGTCACGTTCATGATGGAGGATCCCAAGATAATGGGGGAATTCCAGGGATTTGGAAATGTACTGGATCCTGGGATTGGACCTGAATTGCCTTCTATTCTCCTAAGCTCTCTGAAATCCTGTCTTCTGCTTTATTTATTTGTTCATTCATCATTTCATTTCTGCAATTAATGAGCTTCTATTGGGTGCAAGACTTTTCTAAAAATAGTCATCACTTCTCCTCCTAAAAGACCCTACCCAAAGGTCTCCATGTCTGTAACTTCTACCTAACCTCTTTCTTCAATAACTAAAACCCACCACATTGAAATCAACTGCTCCCTTCCTTGAGTTCCCATACCTTTTTGCCCATGACTCTCCTATACATAGCACTTATCACAGGATGACAGTGAGTTGCTCAACAACTGTCTCCCACATGAGTACATTAGATCCTGGAAGATGGAGCTGTCAGCATTCTTCAGCAACAGTTCATGCTGCATGTTAATCATAAGACAGGGATCTAGAGTAGTATCGTAAATAAGAGTACAGGGTAGAGTGAGATTACTAGCTTCCAATTCTAGCTCCACCTGACAAAAGACAAGTTACTAAGGCTCTTGGTGCTTTAGTTTCCTCATCCATAAAATAGGGATAAAAATAGTACCTGCCTCATGGGTTGTTGTGCTAATTAAGTTCATAAGTGAAAGGATTTTAGGATAAGGCCTAGTATTTGCTCAATAAGTATTAACTAGCATTATTATTACTATATTTATTATTATTATTACTATTAAAATAGGGTTGGGCCACTGTCACTTGGGATTGAATCACTACCAGATCCTCACTTGGCACTTCAAACTGAGATTAGCCATATATTTTTTAAGAGGAATGTTTTTCCATTTCTTTCTTTCTTTTTTTCTCTTCCCCCCGCCACCCCTCGCTCACATTTCATCCTCCTCTGAGTTGGACTCCTTGTACAGAATGTTTATTATTTATTAAACTAAAATAACAACGAAGTTTACTTATAAAATGTCCTTTGGTAATTTAGTTGGCATAAAGTTACCATACTAACACACACGGTGTATCACAGATTGAACTCAAGATATTTAAAATGGCAGAAGAACAAGAGCATTATCATAAGCAGTGGCAATGACAACTATGACAACTGGCAAACCATTCAAATTCAACCACAGGTTTGATCATATCATTTTCTACCAGGGGGATAATCAAACTCTTCATTTATTTCTTAATCATGGCAAAGTCGATACAGGAGGAGGCAATACATAGATTATTAAAACAGGAAGAAGATGGCAAACTAGTCGGATTAACTTCATCAAGAATAAGTTATGTTTCACTAAAATTTGATAGCCATGACTATTTCTTTTTTTTTAATTCATTTTTATTGTTAGACTTATTGGGGTGACATATGTTAGCAAGGATTACATAGGTTTCAGGCATACAATTCTACAGCCATGACTATTTCTTAATGAAAGTTTTATTTTATTTTTATTTTGAAGGTTGCTCTCCAGATTAACAACTTTGTTGGAAAACGATAGTGATTTCAAATACAAGTTGGGGCATGAGCCATCATCAATGCTGTGAAAAGATACACCTTACATATACTAATGCAGAAAATGACTATTATTCTCCTTTCTAAAAGTCACATAACACCTAAGGGAAGAACAGCTTGGAATGAAGCTATCAGCCCATCACAGATCAAAGTGTTTAACTGTGGACAGGTATTCATGGGCAGAAAACCATACTCAGGGTTCTAATGAGTGCACCTGTTTGATCTCCAGACACCCCAGTTCTGCACAGAGAGGACAAAATGCTTACAAGAGTATCTAAAACTCACAGAGAACTTTCCTGTATACCATCCCATTTATTGCTTATAGCAAGAATTAGCTACTCCTATTTTCCTGATAGAAAATGAGGATCAGAGAAGGCATATGACTTACTCAAGTCACAGAGCAGATAAACAGTCAATGCAGACATGGATTCCATTTACTGAGGAATTCTCACTTATTGGGCAAGCTGCTTTAATGCATGCGAGGACTCTGATGCTTAGGTCTCCTCCCTCTTCAGTGTGAAGAGCAGAGTACAATGGATTCTCAGTAACATCTAACAACTTCCACTGTTTTTCCTTTTTTTTTTTTTTCATTTTATTTTGGCTAGAACATACACGTGTTTTTATTGATTTATTTTTTTAACAAGCATTCATTAAGCTCTAGCTATGTCCCCAGTTCATGAGTCAGAATCAGGGTTACATAAAAGTCTCAGTCAGGGAAAAGTCTACACATTTAATCAACAAAAATCAAACCTATTTAAAAAGCTTCCCCCTTCTCCTCTTTCTCATTCAAAAATTGATAGAATAAGCCTTATATTATATTTTGATTATCAATGGATTGATTATCTATTTTATGAATTTGAATCTGAAGCCCAATGATCTGAGAAGTGATTGGCATTTTTCTTTTATTTTGGCATAAGTGTGGAAATTGCAAATGGATTTCCATATTTAAGCAAAAAAGAATTAGTAGGGTTATGTTTCCTAAACAAAAATAACAATCATCTTCACAAATATTATTCACCTCCATTTGAAGATAAGAAAGATAAGTTGTAGAACCAACAACTGAACTAAGATCTTTTCATTAAACTACATTTAATTTAATAATTAAAATTAAATGGTGATTTCCTTGATGTATCCAGAGAATGGAAAGAGCAATGAAATATGGCAGACCTCTAATACAAAGCATGGGCAGCCTGTTGAGGAAAATAATCAGGTTTCTTTATCTAACGGAATGTCTAGAACCAATCCCCATTTTTAAGGCTACACAAATGAATATACATTAATTTTTCAAAATCTATACTACAGCCATTTTTTCAAAATTAAGTGCATAAATCTTTTTCCTAAAGAGCTTGAGAGTTTTTATATGTATTATTTCCTATTAAAGATTCTTAATTAATAAAAATATTTTCTTGGGTTATTACTTTTATTCATAGCATCCCTAAAGAATAAAGGAGGAATAGAATCATTTCCCTTTAAAGATGAATTAGCTAAAATACTAGGAGGTCAATGTGTTTTTCTAATTTGCTTTTGTGTTATTGTTGTTAGACCATAGTGGCATTGGAGATCACAGTTTGTAAGATTGAACAACAATTTTTTACTAACATTGATGTTATTTTACTGAATACGAACTTTATAAAAGCAGAAATTTCCTGATTTATATGCATCTTGTTTATATATTAACCTTGCAAAAGTAGCTACCAAGTGCCTTCCAAGGGGCAAAACTATTATGGTAAGCAACTATGTTGAGTAAGAGAGTCAAAGCAGTGCCCTCACAGAGCTTCTCATCTACAGCAGTGCTGTCCAGTAAAAATATGATGTGATCTACACATTATTTAATATTTTCTATAGCTATGTTAACAAGAATTAAAAAAACAGGTATAATTTTAATACTGTATCTAAAATTTCAATATATAATAAATATGCAAATTTTTGAGATATATTCAATTCTTTTTTCAAACTAAATCTCAAAATCTGGTGTGTATTTTACATGCATGGGATCTCTCAATTTGGAGCAGCCATATTTTAAGAGTTCCACAGATACATGTGGCTAGTGGCAACTGTATTGGGCAGTGCAGGTCTAGGGGAAAAGTTAAATACTAAGCAAGCAATAAGAACAGCATAAGTATTATGACAGGAGAAGGTAGTTTTGTGGGAGCATGTAGGAGAGCATCTCAACTAATCTGTGCAGGGCTGGAGAAAGCTTCCTTTCAACCAAGCTCAAATGGATGAGCTGGCACTAGCCATAGGAGAGGATCAGGTAGGGCACTTCATGTTCATGTTACTATCCAAGGCCTGCAAATGAGAGTCACTATGGTGAGCTAGAAAGATGACAAGAACTTTAGGATGGCTGGAACAGAGATTATTATGGGGAATAAGAGATGGAAATGAACAGGCAAGAAGCCAGTTCATGAAGAGGTTTTCTAACCATGAAAAAGAATTTGGACCTTTTGTAAGGAACTTATCCTTTTCTATGCCCTTTAGGCCTGTATTTATGGAACTAGCAATTTCAGGCTGAAGTGTGTTCCTTTTCACTGGAACAAAATGGGGAGTAAGAAAGATGGAGATGGAAAGGCTAAGGCCAGATAACCATTTATTAGAGGTGATGAAGAGTGTAGTTCTAGATTAAATGAAGTCTCTCAGGCCATTTTCAACTCTTAGATTCATGAATCAAACTCTTTAGCTACTAATAGTATTAGAATAGTCGTTAAAAGTTAACAACTGTATTAGAGTAGACATTATGCTTAAGAAAATGTGATTTGTTATTTATGAACTATTTTTGGAGGGGGACTACTGTATTATGTGTTCGATATTTATATTAAAGTTTCTTGCTAGTAGTTTCAAAGAGTGAGGATAAACAGTAAACTCATATAAATTATTTTTGGAATTACCTTATAAATTATTGACTTGGTAATTTACGAAGTAATTCATGGTAATTTTAAGTGTTCTGTTCTAACTTGGGGTCTCAAACCTATCATATGGAGCTCCCATAATATGGAAGAGTTCTGGAACTGTAGTTATTTGCACTAGCAACAGGAAACAGGCTTTAGGTTTTACAAATTACAGCTTAATCACTTGAATTTTTACACAATATCATTAAGTTTATTGATTACAAGTGTGGTGGTCTTCCTTGTCTTAATGAATAATTAGCTCTTTTAAAGCAAAGGAAGTGATTTCTGTTTCTAACAATACACAGGTTTTACTATATGTTCGGAACTGTAGCATATTTCCCAGAGTGCATTATAATCTTAAACATATTTAGTATGAGAAAAGCCATTCAAATATAGTTACTGCATTTTATAGCTTGCCACATTTTTTAAGAATTGTACTGGGTTGAATAGTGTCCCCCAAAGTTCATGTCTATCAGGAACCTGTGAATTTTAACTTTATTTTAAAAATAGGGTCTTTGCAGATACAATCAAGTTAAGGTGAGGATATACTGGATTATGGTGGACCCTAAATCCAATATAATTGGTGTCATAATAATAAGAGGGAAATTTGGACACAAAGACAAATGCATAGGGAGAACACTATGTGATGATAAAGGCAGAGACTTTGTGATGTATCTACAAGCCAAGGAACATCAAGGATTGCTGACAATCACCAGACACTAGGAATAGTCAAGGAAGCATTCTTCCCTAGAACACTGTTGACACCATGAATTTGGACTTTTAGCCTCTAGAACTCTGAAAGAATAAATTTCTGTTGTTTTAAGCCACCGAGTATGTGGTACTTGGTAATTGCAGCACTAGAAAACTAATACAGGAACCTTCCTACTTTTTCCATTGCTTCCCATATTTCCTTTATGAAGCAGCTCTCCTAAGAGAATTCCATTTAATGGACTGACAGATTAATCCCTTTCTCTGTTAAACAAATTATCTCAGGATACTATTCTACTCTCTAGGATTCTATACAGTTCTTTTCCCACCAAAAGAACTGTACACTTACAGCTCATAGCACTTGCAATTGCCATTACATGACTTAATCAAATATTGTGTAAACTGGTAAAATATGAATGCAAAAGGAAAGACAGTGGCTGTTTCCATTAAAACTAGGTTAGAAACTTTGGAAACTCCTGATAGGGTTGAGTCACATAAAAAAATGCAATCAAATTAGAGACATCCAAAATGGCAGAGTAGCTAAATGCTGTGCTTGCCTCATCCCATGAACATATAAAAATTACAACTAAATTATGAAACAATTAGCCTGGAGAACCATCTGAAGACTGGCTGAACAGAAGTTGTATAACTAAAGATATACAAAGAAGCCACGTCAAGACTGGTAGGAGAGGCAAAGACGCAAGACGGGCTAGCCCCAAAACCTCCACTCTGTGATGGCTGAGATTCAGGAGGGATATCCTGGCTGTAGAGATTCACCCACAGAGGAGTAAGGGACCCCAATCTCATACCAGTCTCCCCAACCTGGGGTACTGGTGCCAGAAAGAGGAGCCCCCAAAATATCTGGCTGTGTAAAGCTGCAGGGACTCTGACCATCTGGGTGGTACTGAAGGCTCTGGGAAACCCAGACATACTACCCTTAAGGGGTCCACGCACCACCTCACCGGCTTGCAGGCACTTACCCTGAGCTCTGGGAGAGGGATGGTGACTTGGAGTGGCATCAGAGGCATACAGGGGACAGATTGAGGTATGTGGCTTTTGGATGAGGTTTGGAAAATAGCCCCCATTTTCACTGTGTGGGGTTCTCCTCCCATGCAGCCAGCAGGTAGGTGCCATCTTTCCTACGTTGAGCCCTCCCGCTCATGGCCAAATCTGAACTTGATTGGACTGGTGAGCTCTGCTAACTCCACCTTATTGACCCACCAGAAGCTGCCACACCCAATTCCCTAGTGCTTGAGGCTTTATCAGCAACTGAACCTTAAGGAAGTCAAGAGCTGGCAGCAGTGTCCTGGTGTTTTACAGAGCTACCCCAGACCTGGTCTTGATGGCAGATGTCCTCGGTTTGCAGCATAGCCTCTCCCATGTGCTTCCCGGTTTAGTGCTGGAAGCAAATAACTGTAGATCACTTTGTAGCTCCTACCAGGTAGTCCCCAGACTGTCACAGGTAGTGCGTGAACTGGGCCTGCACTGGAGCCCATCCTGAACCAATATACTTAAAGGTTGGCTTCAGATCACAGCAGAACACCACCCAGTTAGTCCCACAAGAGGCACACACAAAGGGAGGTCTTACAGGCACCAGAGCCCACTGGGGTAAATCCTACTCAGTGGGGTAAGATCTTACACAGCAGCCTAAAAGCTATGGATGGGGCCAAACCCACAGCCAGTAAGCCTGAGGGTCAATTTCACCCACTGACATGCAATAGCAATCAAGACTCAACTATAACAGGAGGGCACACAGAACCCATACAAGAGACACTCCTGGAGCACCCAGTGCAGGTGACCAGGGAGACTGCCACTGGGACCCTCAGGTCACTTAGTACATAAGGCCACCTGGCAAGACAGGAAGACATAGAAGATCTACCTAATACATAGAAACAAACACAGAGAGGCAGCCAAAATGAGGAAACAAAGAAATACATTCCAAATAAAAGAATAGGAGAAAACTCCAGAAAAAGAACTAAATAAAATGGAGGCATGCAACCTGAGACAGAATTCAAAACACTGGTTATAAGAATGCTCAAGGAATGTATTGAGAACTTCAACAAAGAGATAGGAACATAAAAAAAAAAGACTTAGAAACCATAAAAAAGAATTAGTCAAAAGTGAAGACTACAATAATGAAAATGAAGAATGCACTAGAAGGAATCACCAGCAATTAGATTAAACAAAGGTCCAAATCAGCAATTTGAAAAACAAGGTATTAGAAAACACCAAACTGGAACAGCAAAAGGAAAAAAGAATTTTAAAAATGAGAATGGTTTAAGAGACCCCTGGGACAATATAAAGTGTAACAACATTTGTATCATAGAAAAGGAGAAGAGGGAAAGAAAGGAATTGAGAAACTATTTGAAGAAATAATGACTGAAAACTTCCTGAACCTGGAGAAGAAAACAGACATACAAGCCCAGGAAGCACAGAGAATCCCAAACAGGTCACACCAAGACACATTATAATTAAAATGCCAAAGGTTAAAGACAAAGAGAGAATCCTAAAAGTGGCAAGAGAAAGGCAACTAGTAACTTATAAGGGAGCTCCCATAAGACTGTCAGCTGATTTCTCAGTTACTGGCCAGAAGGGACTGACATAAAATATTTAAAGTGATGAAAAACAAGGATCTACAACCAAAACTACTCTCCCAATACTATCATTAAAATGGAATGACAGATAAAGAGCTTCCAGGATAAGCAAAAGCTAAAGGAGTTCATCACCAAACCAGTATTATAATAATATTAGAGGGACTTCTTTCAAGCAGAAAAAAAAAAAGGATAAAAATATGAATAATGAAAGGGCAATAACAATGTATCTGTCAACAATTGCTTTCAATGTAAATGGATTAAATGCTCCAAGCAAAAACACAGGATGGCTGAATGGATAAGAATACAAAACCCTTACCTATGCTGCCTACAAGAGACTCACTGCAGAGCAAAAGACAAACACATACTGGAAGTAAAGGGATGCAAAGGTTATTTCATAAAAATGGTAACAAACACAAAAAGCTTGGGTAGCAATATTTATACCAGACAAAATAGGCTTTACAGAAAATGCTGTAATAAGAGACAAAGAAAAACCAGTAATCCCAGTTCTGGGTATTGATCCCAAGAAACCCACAACAGTACTCTGAGGGGACATATGCATCTATATGTTCATTGTAGCATTGCTGACAGTGGCCAAGATGTGGGGGCAGCCTGGGTGTCAGTCAAGAGATGAATGGAGAAAGAGGGGGTGGTACGTATATACAATGGGATATTGCTTGGCATGAAAAGTAACGGGTCCTTGCCATCTCTAGCAACACGGATGGACTTGGAGGGCACTGTGCTGAGTAGAGTAAGATAGAGAGAGACAGATGCAATGTGATTTCATTTATAAGTGGAATCTATAGAACAAAATAAACAAACAAAACAGAAACAAACTCATAGATACAGAGAACATTTTGATGGTTGCCAGATGAGAGGGGGGCTAAGGGGATGGTTGAAAAAGAGATTAAAATGTAAAATTGGTTGTTATATAGTAGTTAAGAGGATGTAGTATATAAACTAAGGATATAGAATAGTTAATAATATGTTAATAACTATGTATGGTGTCAGATGGGTAATAAATTTGGGGTGATAGATGGGAGGGGAATTGGGGAACAGGGTGAAAAATGTGAAGGGATTAAGAATTACAAATTGGTAGTTACAAAATCATCATGAGATATAAAGTAAAGCATAGGGAATATAGCCTGTAACACAGTAATAACTATGTATAGTGCGAGGTGAGCACTAGACTAGACAGGGAGATCACTTCTTAAATTATACAAATGTCTAACCCCTATGCTGTACAACTGAAATTAATATAAAATAATATTGAATGTAAAATAAGTAAATAAATAAATTAGAGATGGGTGAGGTAATTATAAAACTGAAAAAAATATCTAGAAAATGAGCTCATTCAGATTGCTTTGTTAAGTACCTTAAATTCTTAGTTCATCTGAATAAAAATAAAATCAGAACTTGTAGTAGATATACCATGGATGGTTTATATAAGAATGGGCTTTGTGACTGTGGAACTGTATTTAAGACCCAAGCATGTCCATGCTGATGTGTATATGTATAGACTCTACAGTCTACGTTTGTATCAACTATGTCTATGAACCACACCCTTACAACTGCAGACTACGATATGTGAGGTTCCCACTGTGAGCAGAGGTTATGACAGCATGTTTTTCTTCAGTCACTTGGCAGTCTGTAAGGCTCTACCTGATTTACTCCCCATTCTATCATTAGTCCTCAGGGTAATGCCTGGTATAGAGCAGCCCCCTCCCATTTTTTTTTAAATAAATGATAACAAAATGGAAGTCAACTGTTTCTATTTTTCCCTTTTTCCAAAGAATTATATCATTATCAAGAAAGTTTTATTATTATAAGCTGATTTGAACCACAAAAATGGACTCATTATAGAGAACTCAATCTTTTAGTGGCATTTACTAAAGTGAGGTTTCATCTACACAGATATGAATATTCCCACTTTTACTGCATCATTTGTCATAGCCCTAATATGTTTTTCACATCAAATCTTTCTGAAGATATTTAAATGTTCCTATTCTACATCTTCATATCATTTCTATCTAATGCCACAATGTTATTTCCCCAAATTTACATATTAGGGGAGAAAGAAAAGTTAATTTCTTAAAGGTAAATTCTCAATTATTCCTCAAATTCACAAGTTTCCAAATTCCAGATCAGCACTGACTTTGCCATTAATTAGGTTGTACCCGTGATCCCTTGAAGAAACTGTAGATACTTCCTGAGCCTCAGTTTCCTCAGTTATCAGATGAGGTTTTTTTAACTGGATGATCTCTAGGATGCCCTCTGGCCCCAAGTACTCATTTTCAACACCAGAAAATTCTGGATTTTCTTGTGAATCAAAATGTGGCTTCTCACTGCTCTTCTTTCCAATAAGGGAGACAGAGAACAACACCCAGAGGCAGTTAAACAATGACGGAAAGGATAAGGTGGAGGCATGTTAGTGAGTACGGAGTGGGAAGAAAGACAGAAACATAAGCCAGAGGGTGATGTTAACAGTAACCTGTTAGTAAACAGTCTTTTGGGGGAAAATACCATAGAATACTTTATGTTCGCATAACCCACAGGAATTTTGTGATTGCTTGCCTAAAATCAGTTGCTCAATTTTGAGTTGTAAAGGCCTTGAGGATTGCAACCAAAAAAATTTAAAGACTTAGTCAAGTCTTTATATTTTACCATCATAACTAAGTAGAATATAGTCTTATTAAATTATGTCATAAAACAAATGCTACATGATCCCAAAATCTTGATCTCAATGAGTTTATAATTAAGCTTTATTTCCCTAAACTATAGATAATATTAAGATAGAAGTAACCAGTATGAAGTTCTTCCATAAGCTAACATCAATATCCTTTTTCTTTCTACTCCGTATGCTACTTAACTACCTTAATATGAACTTTGAAAAGAAATCTTAGTACATTTGGAAAATAAGAATGATGTAGGGTTTGAGACGGCCCCACAAGACAAAGAGTTTACTAGTGGGATTCTGTTACATGACTGCGGGCGTTGTATTTTTGCCTTGGAAAACTTTCATCATGGAACACAGCTGTGAAACAACTTTGGCTTCAAACAGAAAGGCAATAATAAAGCACCTCCTAGCTAGACTTAGGTTCAAGGGGTTTACGGTGGCAAACAGCAAAAAAGATGAAATGTTTCAATAAGGCCCTCAGGCTGATTTAGTTAGCATTCACAAAGTGGAATAACCTATACATCACATACCCTTTGTTAGCTGGTTGTTTAGAATAGATGTATGAGTCACTGGATTTTATTTTAGCAATTGGGCAATGCAATTCTCCTTTTTCCCAAAATATTAAAATGCAGAAATGTGAAACTAAGTGGTAATGTCAGATCTTATACAGGATGCTTATCAACCACTGTGATGAATCAAAAAATGCTTCTGTTCTTGTCATTCCACATTTCACCTTGGTAGGCACAAATGATAAATTACCTCATGTTAAAAAAAATCTATTATTAAATTAATCAGCAAACTACAGTGTACTTTTTAAATTGTGTGTGTGTGGGGGGGGGAGAGATGTTGGAGCGGGGAAGCATGCAAAACCAAAAGAAAGTGGCATAAGAGAAGGACAGGTAAGAATGTATCCTGCAGGATTTCAAGTACAAAAGAATCCCTCTGGGAGTTCTGGGGCACACACACACACACACACACACACACCCCCACACACACAGTGTTGTTGCTGTTTTCTCTCAGACACTGCTCAGAATTAATGAAGGTACCTGCGACGATGCTCGCAAGCTGATGGGTTCTGGTGATGGGGTAGATGCTGCGTGCTTGAACGATCGCTGAAGCTATTTTCTTAGCATGCTTCTCCTCCCCATATGTTCTCAGGATGGATGCAAGTGCCTGTTGATCCAAAGCGTTCACAACATCAGCTGCAGTGGGCATGTCAGGGTACCTACGCACGAGAAGAACCAATTAGTTCATGGACGTCAGTTCGCATTGACAAGAGGTAAAAACTTCAGAGTACTGACACGTAAAGTCGGGCACACACACATAGCCTAAGAGAGCCTCTGAGGTTTTTAAAGTCAGCGACTGAAATCTTACACAAATGACATCGGTTTTCCATTTCAAATACCCATCATTATGGCAAGTGGGGACTGCATTCATGATATTTATCGAGGTCAAGGGCAACAGGAAGTTAAAATATTTCATTAACCTTTAATTCACAAATAAGTTATTAATGCTCTTGCAGATTTCCCCTAAACTAAAATAATGAAAATGCTTGAACTGAGTTTGTTCAAAATTTAAATTAGCTGCTTAAACTTTTTTTTTCAGGATAGAAGACACAAGGCTTACTGACTGATATTTAAGTAAGCCTAGATCTCAGGAACCTAAATAAATCTGAGACTGTCAAGTAACCAACTACTATATGGGTGCACAAATTAAATTTGGAAAATTTTACAGTAGTTCCCCCTTATCCCAGGGAACACACTGCAAAACCCTAGCAGATGCCTGATACCACAGATAGTACAGAACCCTATTCATACTATGTTATGTCCTACACATACATGCATACATACACTTTACTATCTCTGTTTGGCATATCTGAATCACCAGCATCACTACTCTTGTACTTTGGGGCCATTATTAAGTAAGAAATGGGTGACTTGAACACAAGCACTATGATACCATGATAGTCAATCTGATAACCCAGATGGCTACTAAGTGACTAATGGGTGGGTAGTATATATAGCATAAATATGCTGGACAAAGGGATAATTCACATCCCAGGTAAGAGAATGGAACTCTATGAGATTGCATCATGCTATGAAGAATGGTGCACAACTTAAAGCTTATGAATTGCTTATGTCTGGAATTTTCCATTCAATATTTTCAGGTTGCAGTTGACCCACAGGGACCTGAAACCACAGAAAAGGAAAGGGGGGATAAGGAGTGACTGCTGAACAAGAAGAGTTTTTGTGAGTCTCCCTCACAAAAACTAGAAGAATTTTAATAATAATGCATATTATTTCAAATGTTTAACAACATTGACTTCTACCTTCATGACAAAAGAAACCAGAGTATAAAACTTGGTAATTAACAAACAGTACTAAACAAGTCAAGACGGTAACTTATGGATGAGAAGACAAAGAAATACCAACCTCAAGCCAAATAAAATAAATCATAGTAGGAAATAGCATTCACTGTCAGATCACTCCTGTTTACCTTATTTTAGAGAAATGGGTCAAGGAATTCTAAGTGATGAGCTGAGACCTCAATTATTAGAAACATAGCTTTGCTATTATAATAGTACAGTTACTATGCCAAATAGATTGTTGGTATCATACTATGAGGACTTTAAGTAACAAGGACATAGTAGCTTTAAGACCCGAGGATCAAATAAGAATGGGGTCGCCAAGAAACAACCAAAACCCCCCTCAAATATACTACACTGAACCTTGTTAACATGCCTTGTGCCTCCAGGAGAAATTTTTGTTGTTCCCTATTTTGTTTTCTCTCTCCCTCCCTCCACCGCCCCCTCACCTTGCCTTCTAGATCCTGTGATTCTTTTTTTGTTTGTTTGTTTATTCTGACTGCCATAGTGCCCCCAGAACAACGAACACCCCGTAAGGTAGCTGTTTCCAATCTCAATAGGCTTTGCTCCTTCAGTAACAACTTGAAGGATAAAGATTTGGACTTTAGAGTTAAATTGACCTGATTAGAATCCTGGCCTTGCTACTCACAGGTGGTAAGCCTTCTAACCCATTGCAGCCTCAATTTCTAACCGTAAATGAACATAACAATGTTTACCTCACAGGTCTGTTGGGATAATGAAGGGTGCCTGCAATTGTAAGACAAGTACTATAATGCCTAGCCAATAGAGAAAGAAGCTCAATGCATGTCAACGTCACTTAGATTTTGCCCATTCCTCGATTTGCCAATCATCATTCTTGGCCTAACTGACCAAATCACTGACAGATTTTTACCTGGTTGTGAATTCAACCATTCAAACCCCTAAGCTTTAAATCACTTTTTTTTTTTTTTTGGTAGTTCCCTGGCTGGGAATCGAACTCAGGTCACAGTGTTCAGAGTGCTGAAGCCTTAGCCACTACACCACCAGGGAACTCCCTCAAACCCCTAAGCTTTAGAGTGAATCTTGCTACTCCCAGTAAATTCAGATTCCATAAAATATAGTTCAGCTCTACCAGGACAATTCTGAGATTAATGTGGATGTACTTAGCAGTTTTTTATAATACTTCCTACTTTCAGGTAAGAAAATTTAAAACAGCATTTTGCTCAACTATATTATAGTTCAGTGGATAATAGGCATAATTTTATTTTACTCTCATGTTAACTTTGATCAGCAGTGTAGAATTTTCCATGGTGCTAAAGGCAAAAGGGGCAAGATTCTGGAAGGCCAACAGGCTGCCAGGAGGCATCCACATAGTGAAGAAGCCAAGACACAAAATCTGCCCCCTCCACCTTAACAGAGAGACCCTGTTAGTCCTCCCAAGACCACTGACTTACAATGATGACACTCAAGAGGGAACAAAAATATTAACCCGAGTGGCAATTTGTTTATTACTTTCTAGTAAATAATACAACTGGCAAGAGGGCTACACCCGCAAGTCCTTGAGGCTGTATATTTCTTTCTGCTAGATGAGAACCTTACGATCTTTAACACTGTTGTTGAAACTGGGGGAGCACATGCTGTAATATTCTAGCATTAAATGGCAACAGGTTGAGAAAGCCTCTTCCATCCATATTCGACCAGGGATACATCAGCCTTCAGGATGTGACCAGCCATACCTTTTGGCTTAGACTCCCTCTCTCCGCAGCACCACCTGGATTAGCAGTGCACATATTTGCGTCTCTGACTCTCCTTTTTTATGAATTCCTGTGAACCAACTCCCCCTTTTGGAATGGCACATACTTTCTTCAAATCTGTTACTATCTTTGATTAGGCAGTTTATGCGACCTACCTGGAAGCCATCCTGCTTTTTAATCTCATCCATGATGTATTAATTTAGAGTTCAATTCTCAAGGGCAATCTTATTTTCAGGTTCTTAGGGGAGAACCTGGAACCCTGATTCCCAGACGAAAATTTGCTGGTAAGTCTTTAACAATATGGGGATTTACTTCTATTAACTAGAAGCTCTGTTCATTGTATTTCACAAGGCATCCTCCTTAGCAAGACAGAAACTGCAGAAACTTGCTTGACATTTTATTACCTCTGCACAACAACTTCAATCTCCAGACATGAGAATATATTTGACCTTTACTATTAGTCACTGGCTTTTAAAGGATTTTTATTATTTTCTTTTATGATCACATTCTTCATCCTATGAATGCCAACTTGTGCAAAAGAAGGTATAAAACTCAGAACAAAAAGATTCCAACAAGTATGGGTCACAATCTCAGTCAACAGGTCATGCTGACAGGGGAAAAGGCTATATGTGAATAATAACCATAGGATAAAGCAGATGGCGGCAAAGAAGTTAAAGTCAACCCACCAATAATTTGTCAACTTAAATTAGACATTAAATTTCTTATATATAGGTTCTTCTAATAGACTAGAAGATATTTTGAAGAAAACAATTTGTTTCAGTAGAAATGTTTATGCAGGTATAGAATTGCAGATCAGTAACAGTAACTGAATAAGTTTGCTTCCTTGGTTATAAGAAAGGCTAATGTTCTTCTTAGAAGGTAAGCTTCACAAAGGTATGGGCCATCATACGTAATTTGGTAATAGTGGTGGCTGGGACATGAAATCAGGGAGAAAGGCATGGTTAAGCTTTGGAAGTACAGGCTGGTCAGTTCCTAGGCCAGTGCTGGGCATACTGCAGGGGTGGCCAACCATTTGGCTTCCCTGGGCCATACTGGATGAAGAAGAATTGTCTTGGGCCACACAAGATAGCTGATGAGATTTAAAAAAAAAAAAAGGTCCATGTGTAATTTTCATAATGATTTTAAAAAGTTGACAAATTTGTGTTGGGCCACATTCAAAGCTGCCCTGGCCTGCATGCAGCCATGGCTATGGGTTGGACAAGCTTGGCATAGACACAGGTGCTAACCTAAGCTTTTCAAATTCATTTAGATTTGAAAGAAATTATCCTATATAGTTGTAGAATGTGATCTTCTTTGTATTATTTAATATGTATGTACCGATTTGAATAATGGCGAACAAGCGGTAGTATTTTCAGGGTGGTAAGGAATGAAGAGGAGGTATAAACTATCCTAATGCAGAGTACTGCGTTTGATATAGTAACTTGAATTGTAGTTCTTCTGAAGAAGTTGGTACCAACATGACTGTAAATAAGACACAGAAAAAAACACACAAGAGCTGACCTCTAGGATCTTGATTTGTATGGAGTGTTCAAAAAGGTATGCATTAAACACAGTTCCTTTTACTTCTCACAAGAGACAGTTGGCTTGCAAAAAAAATGACCAATGATTCAGTATCATATTTACCAACATTGTTAGCACTCTCAAAGCTCAATTGTATCTGTAAAAATGGTAATCAGCACGAAAGTTATTCTCTTTACTACTGTGCATAAAGACAGCAATGATTTTTCTTTTAGAATGTCCAATCTAGAGAAACACTAACAGCTATAATGAGTAGCAAAGAAAACTCACTTACTATATATTGATAGTGTTAGGTGTGGGTGTGCAATGGGAATCCCGCAGTCTTGAAAGGAAATGAAATTGGGAGTGCTTTTGAGAAGTTGCTTTCTTGTGGGGAGAAACGCTTTATGGACACTCACCTGCCGCCGTCCATTCTCATGTCCAAGGGGCCATCCTTCCGAAGGGAAAAGCCTCTCTCAGCAGCATCAAGTTGCATGGAGGAACATCCAAGATCCAGCAGAACTCCATCCAACGTCCCTGGCCGCACTCCAGCTTTCGCGAGTAACGCTTCTGCCTGGCTAAACTGGCCTAGCACAGCTCGGATTTGCTCACTGTGAATAAACCCAGGAGGTGGGGAAAACACGCTGAGATATTAAAGTCTTTCTTAAGGTCTATGATCACTGGAAGGGAGTATATCCTATTACTAAGCTGTTTAACCAATACATATTTACTAAGCACCAACCACATGCGTAGTGCTACATAAAGACATGTGGATGTGGAAACTCGACGTCTTTGGTTTCAATACCATAGGCGATTTAATGTAATTTTATTCTTGCTAATAAGCACAATTTATTTATAGCTTTGTGAAGTATTAAAGGAAGATAAATCAGAAAAATTCCTTTGTCAGACCGGGTCTTACATTTTTTTCTTTTCAATTGTTAAATCTCCGGGTCAGGAAAAGAAGCATATACAAACCTATCAAAAGAATAAATTTACAGATAACAGATGTTGGTGAGATGTGGAGAAAAGGGAACCCTTGTGCATGCTGGTGGGAATGTGAATTGGTACAGCCACACTGGAAAACAGTACGGAGTTTCCTCAAAAAATGAAAAATAGAATCTACCATATGATCCAGCCATTTCAGCTCTGAGAATATATCCAAAGAAAATGAAAACACCATTGTGAAGAGATATCTATACACCTGCGCTCAGAACACCATTATTTACAATAGCCACAACATGGAAAGAACTTAAGTGTACATCAATGAATGGATGAATAAGGAAGTTGTAGTGTGTGTGTGTGCACGTGCACGCATGTGTGTGTAAATGAAATATTATTCAGTCATAAAAAAGAAGAAAGTCTTGCCATTTGTGCAATATGGGTGAACCTTGACGACATCACACTAAGTGACATAATTCAGAAAGAGAAAGACACATACTGTATAATCTCACTTAGGTGTGGGACAAAGAGAAAGAAAGAGAGAGAGAGAGAGAGACCCAAACTCTCTAGAAAGAGGTCAGATTTGTGGTTATTAGAAGTGAGGGATGGGGATGGGGAAAGGGGAATTGGATGAAGGTGATCAAAAAGGTACAAGCTACCAGATAAATAAGTAGCAGGGATGTAATGTACAACACTGATATACGGCAGGCCTGGGCAGACTTTTTCAGGACAAGGGGTACTTCTATTTTTCTCCAAGTGTCCCAGTCTACTAGCTATTGACTTTATTATTCAGGCAGTCACTCCAAAATTGCTTGCACTGGTGGACCACGAGTGCCGTTCTGCCCAGCTCCGATGTATGGCATATATGAAAATTGTTAAGTAACGCCTAAGAGTTCTCATCACAGCTGTGAAACTGCACACTTGAAGAATGAAACTATGCCTAAAATAAACGCCTTCTTGCGGAAACAATGTTTTAGCTCTCAGCAGGGATTCTGAAGTGAATGGAGCATTCAAAATCAACAGACAGGCAAGAAGTTGGGATCACCTTGCAGCTATACTAATTCTGCTTCCTACACAAAGTGAGATGCTGCCTTCAGTTCTTCAGAAGCCTGAGGGCGACTGGCATACATTTTGGAAGGAGAATGAGAAGAGAAAAATTGGGCAACATTCCCAAGACCCCATTCCCTCCACCTACAGGTGGGTGAGTGTGGATTTCAACAGGGTTGAGAAATGTATATGTATGATATTTAATTGCATATTATGAGGTTGGACAATTAATTTCACGAATTCATCCTAGAAAAAAATGCTACATACCTAACTGCCGACTATCACTACAGTCACCTTCAAAGTACTCCCCTTAGGAAGCTGTGCACCAACACTAGTGCCTAGTCCACCCTTCATTGCAGTTTTGGAACTCGTTTTCTGCAATGGCCATTAGAGCTGTCATCGTACCCAAAATATGACAATTAAGTCCAAGAGCTTGCCACCATGCACTTATGTTGGCAGCACTGTACAAACAGCTCGGTAAAGTGTCATAGTCATAATCTTGGCAAGGTTATAATACAGGTTATGACACTTTACCGAGTTGTTTGTAGAGTGCCACCAATGTAAATGCACGGTAGCAAGTTCATGAACTTAATTGTCAGTTTTTGGGTGTTCCAAAATCGCTTTGAAGGGTGGACTAGGTGCTGATGTCAGTGCATAGCTTCCCAAGGGGTGTACTTCACAGGTAACCATAGTGATATTCAGCAGTGAGGATGCATTAATAGCATTTTTTCTAGGATGAGTTCGCGAAATTTAATTGCAGACTTTGTATATTGTTCAAAGTGAACTTCACAGCTCATTGGTAATTATTTCTCAAATTCTGATGAAGAAAGTGATTTTCAGATCACTTAATAAATATTCATTGAATATCTGCTATGTGTCAGGCATTATGCTAATTGGAGGTATATAAAGATCAATAAAAAAAGATTAATAAACTATGGCTTTCTGAGCTTTGAGCCAAAAGGATAAAATGTATAAATAGTTTGCATAAAAATCTGATAGGTGCGAATAGTGGAGAGACAAACAAATTGCTAGGTCTGTACAGGCATACCTTGTTTTATTGCACTTTGCAGATACTGTTATTTTGGTTTTGTTTTTTTGTTTGTTTGGTTGTTTTTGTTTGTTTTTGTTTTTACAAATTGAAAGTATAGAGCAACCCTGCATCACGAAAGTCTATCAATGCCATTTTTTCCCAATAGCTTTTGCTCACTGTATGTCTCTGTGTCACATTTTGGTAATTCTCACAATATTTCAAACCTTTTCCTTATTATTATATTTATTGTGATAATCTGTGATCAGTTACCTTTGATGTTACTACTGTGTTTTGGAGCACCGTAAACCATGCCAACATAAGATGGCAAACTTAATCATTAAATGTGAGTGTTCTGACTGCTCTGCTGACTGGCCATTCCCCCATCTGTCTGTCTATTTCTCTGCCTCTGTCTCTCTCCTTGGGCCTCTCTATTCCCTATGACACAACAATATTGGGGTTACACCAATTAATAACCCCACAATGGCCTCTTAGTGCTCAAGTGAAAGGAAGAGTTATACATCTCTCACTTTAAATCAACAGCTAGCAGTGACTAAGCTTAGTGAAGATGGCATGTAAAAAGTCAGAATAGTCCAAAAGAAAGGCCTCTTGACCCAAACAACCAAGTTTTGAATGCAAAGAAAAAGTTCTTGCAAAAAGACTACGCCAGGGAACTCATAAATGAAAAGGAAGTGAAACAGCCTATTGCTGATATGGAGAAAGTTTTAGTGGTCTGGACAGAAGATTAAACTAGCCAAAACTTAATCCAGAGCAAGGCCTAACTCTCTTTCAATTCTATGAAGGCTGAGAGAGCTGAAGAAGCTGCAGAAGAAAAGTCTGATGCTAGCAGAGGTTGGTTCGTGAGGTTTAAGGAAAGAAGTCTTAAAAGTGCAAGCTGAAGCAGCAAGTGCTGATACAGAAGCTGCACTGAGTTATCCAAAAGCTCTAACTGAGACAAGTAATGAAGGTGGCTACACTAAACAGGTTTTCAATGCAAACGAAACAGTCTCATATTGGAAGATGCCATCTAAGACTTTCACAGCTGGAAAAGAGAAGTCAATGCCTGGCTTCAACATTTCAAAGGACAGGCTGACTGTCTAGTTAGGGTTTAATGCAGCTGGTGACTAAAGCTGAAGCCAGTGATCATTTACTATTCTGAAAATCACAGGGACCTTAGGAATTAATTATGCTAAATCTGCTCTGCCTGTGCTCTAGATATGGAACAATAAAGGCAGGATGACAGCACATCTATTTACAATATGGTTTACTGAATATTTTAAGCCCACTATTGTGACCTACTGCTCAGAAGAAAAGCAACCCTTTCAAAATATTACTGCTCATTGACAATTCACATGGTCACCCAAGTGCTCTGACGGAGATGTACAAGAAGATTAATGCTGTTTTCATGCCTGCTAACTCTACGTCCAGTCCGTAGTCTGTGAACCAAGGAGTAATTTCAACTTTCAAGTTTTATTAAGAAGTACATTTTACAAAGCTATAACTGCCACAGACAGTGATTCCTCTATTGGATTTGAGCAAAATAAATGGAAAACCTTTTGGAAAACCTTTCACATTCCAGATGTCATTAAAAACATTTGTGATTCATGAGAACAGGTCAAAGTATCAGCATTAGCAGGAATTTGGAAGAAGGTGATTCCGACTCTTATGGATGACTTTGAGGTGTTCAAAACTTCAGTGGAAAAAGCAAGTGCAGGTGTCATGGAAATAGGAAAAGAACTAGAATTAAAAATGGAGCCTGACGAC
This sequence comes from Lyroderma lyra, assembly GCA_004026885.1. Lineage (NCBI taxonomy): Eukaryota > Metazoa > Chordata > Mammalia > Chiroptera > Megadermatidae > Lyroderma > Lyroderma lyra. The sequence continues at coordinate 38,336 of PVJL010007421.1, read as the reverse complement.
ATGACTGAATTGCTGCAAACTCATGATAAAACTTCTAACGAGTGAGTAGTTGCTTCTTATGGATGAGCCAAGAAAGTGGTTTCCCGAGATGGAATCTACGCCTGGTGAAGATGCTGTGAAGACTTGAAAGGACCACAAAGGATTGCGAATACCATGCAAACTTCATTGATAAAGCAGAGGACTGACTCCAAGCTTGAAAGAACACCTACTGTGGGTAAAATGCTACCAAGCAGCATTGCACGCTACCAAGAAATTGTTTGTGGAGGGAAGTCTATTGATGCGGCAAACTTCACTGGTGTCTAAGAAATTGCCAGTCACCCATCCTGCAGCGACCACCACGTGGATCAGCCAGCAGCCATCAACATCGAGGCACGATTCTCCACCAGCCCAAACATTATGGCTTGCTGCAGGCTCAGGTGACGCTTAGCAGTTTTTAGCAAAAAACATATTTTTAATTATAGTATGTACATTGTTTTTTAGACATAATGTTATCGCACATTTAATAGACTACGGTATAGTACAAACATAACTTCTATATGTCCTAGGAAGCCAGAAAATTCATGTGACTTGCTTTAGAGATATTTGCTTTATTGCAGTGGTCTGGAAGTAAACCTACAATACTTCTGAGGTATGCCTATATTTGGAAAATATAAAATGAATGCTAATACTAGCACTGAAAACAAATTATAGGATCTTTCGGTTAGAGGGCAACTCACAAATCATTTTTTCCAATTATTTAACAGATGGTTAAATAATTACTGCTGGGGTGAAGGGAGAAAAATCATAATTTTAGTAACCTCCCATTCACCTCATTGGTGAGGGAGTGTTCCTATTCTAGGACTATGCAACTGGCCAAACACATGGCATCTTACACTGGACAGAGGAGACTGACTGGCGTTTATTACTCCTATATACTCACACCTTATGCATGGCCAAATGGGGGTTGCACTTAGGGACCGAGTGGACCACCAGGGGCTGTGGGAAGCAGTTTTTCAGTATCAAGGGGGTGAGGTGCCCCTTGGTTCCCAGGAGAGAATGTGATTGACTTGTGTGAATAACTCCATGGTGGGCAGTGTTCTGAGATCTACTGCTCAGGGATAAGCAGACACTGTGCCTGATCCCAGTGACAAGGAGGGCCCTTTGGCTGTGGAACCTCATGTGTAGGAGCACAGTGGGGAGCAGAGTTTGGGTTAAGTCATTCAAGTCTGTCTCCCAGTTTTCCACAGATGTCATGAACACATACTATCAAGCATTCATTTAGGCCTTATACCATGGTAATCTAGCTCATGTTTGAATACCCAGTAGTAATAAGAACTCAATATTTTTTTTTAGCCAGTTCTTTTAAGTTAAGCTGAGAGCTGTTTCCTTACCACTTCTATAATGTCTGTTCCTGGTATTAGTCCATGTAGAACAAGTGAAAACATATAACTCCTGGCAGGCTTTCACATATCTATTATTAGCTATTATAAGGGATATTTGTTGGCTACCTCTCATGTGCCAATCTTTCTGTTCCAACAGGACCTCAAAACTTGAACCATGTGTTTTGGGAGAGACTGATCCTATCTATGATGGTTTGTGTCTATTTGAATAGGCTGTGGTACCCAATTAATTCAATCAAACACTAATCCAGGTGTGCTGTGAAGGTATTTTGTAGATGTTAGGTTAACATTAAAATCATTTCATTTCAAGGAAAAGATGTTACCTTCAGTAATGTGGTTATGCTTTATCCAATTAGCTGGAAGACCTTGAGAGTAAAAACAGGTTTTCTGGAAGAATACAAAATTCTGCCATAAGACTCCAATATCAGCCCATGTCGGAGTTTCCAGCCCCCTGGCCTATCCGACCAATTTCAGACCTGCCGGTCCCCACAGTCGTGTGATCCCATTCCTTGAAATAAATCTCTTTATATATATGAGGGCTGTCTGGAAAAAATCCAGTGATAAATGCCTCTATTTTTTATGTTTCATGGCTGGACACTTTCTGGACAGCCCTCGTATATGTATATATACTCATATATAAATGTGTATATATCTCTTAATGGTTCTGTTTCTTGTGAGAATCCTGATAGATATATCTCAGCTCAAAAGGGAGATTTCTGATTTGCTAAGGTAATTCACTATTCCCATGGCTTCTGTAATTTGTTCAGAGATTGGCACGGTGTCACAATTCGGGCTGCTGAAATACAAAAGGTATTTACTAGGAACCGGGGAGAAAATCCTTTCTCCCAGTGAGCTACTGGAGGAAAAAGGTTTTTCAGAATCTCTTATGACATGGAAGAAGCACACAGCCCTGATGCTCACCAGCAGATGTCTTGAGCCAAGAAGGGAGAGGGTGGCAGCCGGTTTCAGCCAACTGCGGACAGCAAAGCAGAGAGGAAGGTTAACCGGGCCACTGGGTTGAACCTCACCTAAATCCAACTATCTCCGAACTTTTGAATTATATGAGCCCATAAATCTCCTTTGTTATCAAAAACAGTACAAGTTGGTTTTCTTTCACTTACAATGAAAAACATTATCAAAGGAGTCAGACTCAAATTTCTTTTCCCTAAACAAAACAACTCATTTCTTCTGCTGTTCTCCACACAAACAAATCCTTCCCCATGCTAGTTGCTCGTTGCTGATCATGTCTAGTCTGCCGACGTCCCAGGATCTGAAGTCCATAATGGTCAGCACAGAACGAAGTAAATTCTTGCCTCTCTTACAGCCACTTCTCATTTAACAACCTGCCTGTGTACCGACCATTCAGATTTATGACCAGTTAGTTCTCCAGCACAGGGAATCCCTGTTCCCAGTCTGTGGGAGTCTCAGGAATCCCCTTCCTCACGCTGTGTCTCCTTCCTGCAGTCGGTTAGTATTCACTACACGAAGCGTTCACAGTCACACTTGACTACGTATTTCTTTTATAAGTGTGGAGTCGCGTGGTATCTATCGTAAAATACATACCCTACGGCATCACTACACACCACAAGCCATCTGCTTTTAAGCTCCTCACTTATCGACCAATTTGCTTAATGACATAGGAATGAAACTTGGTTGTTAAGAGAGGAATGCCTTTATTCTAGTTATCATAAATACAGCTCAAGAACAAAATAGTTTTAGGATTTATTTTACACTGCTGACTTATACTATCTAATACTCTTGATTCTTTTTCATGTACACTGCTGCTAACTTATTTCTTCCATACTGTACTTGTGCAGTTTTGTTTTGTCAATTGTTTTATATCTAAGTTCAATTTCAGCCCTATAGATTTTCTACAACCCTTTTATAATAGGATTCAGGTGTTATCTTTAACCATAGAAATCTTTATACAGAAGCAAAAGCCTTAAACAAATTACTATTGCCTAGTCTCAATTCCTTAGCCATTACAGCTACTATCCACCTTGACACTAATATACTTGTAAAATGAAAACAGTATCTTATAGTAGATGTTTGCATTCTTGGGTGCTCTCAAATGTAACAGTTTAATGCACAATACCCATACAGTTTTATGCCTCACTGTGAGTAAGTAACAGAAATGTAATCCTTGTGGTACAAAACTCAGCATAATAATATACAAGTAGGAGAATATCACATGGGGAAATAAAGTAACCATGAGGCAACACCACAAAGTAAATCATGTGTTTAAGGCAGAGTTTTCTGAGGCTACATTGGGTTACATGTTTCTAGAATTACTAGAGTGTTCTCAGAGTACAGAAACCATCCACAAAGTTTATTGACCAATCTGTTGAAAACTTAACCTTAACTTCAGACCCTGGGGCATTATTTCACATACACAATTAGGTTGAGGCTAATTCTCCTGGACAGGCAGAGTCCAGGCCCACTTTTCTCTTTCTGCCTCTCTTCCTTTTTTCCTTCCTCTCTCCCTTTCTTCTTCAGCTACTCTCTCATCCTTCCCTCCCTCCCTCATCACTCTCTCTCTTCCTTCCACCCTTCCTTTCTTCTTTCTTTCAAATTTTAACTTTTGATACTTGTGCATATGTACTTTAAAAGTGTTACAAAACAACAGAAGAGTGTGAATTTGCCTGAGAAGATCATGTCAGTCAAAAAAATAGAACCAAACCAGGACATTTAGCCATAACTACAAATGCACAATTGGTTTAAATCATCCTCATCATCAACCTAGGCCCCCTAGATCCTAAGCAAAATGTTACTTGTGACACAAAGCACATACTACATGAGAATTCAAGAAAATTCAAGTGCTTGGTTTGATAGTGGGTTGACTGCCAACTGGAAGGCATTTTCTGAGGTCCCTCGGCTATGGTAAGTATGGTTACTCTCGGGTGGCAAATCATCTGTACATGGAGCACAAGGGTGGGTCTGCTTTATTGTGGAGGACCAAGGTACCCCAGTACACACTGAGGCTGGTAGTGTAAGAGCAACTGCTATTCGCTGTGTATTTGATTTACTATATAACATGGGACTTCATCATTCTTCTAACTGCTACAGTCTAATGATAGAGGATTAAGGATAAATTACCCCACAAACTATAAAAGTTCATTCAACTCACAGGGCTGAACGTCCTGTAGTTAACGGGAGTACTTACCCACCTTAGTTTTGGAAACCTAAAATTCCCTCGGTTTATAACATGCTTGGTATGAAAAGGCACTTTTTGTTGCCCAGGACTAAATAACTTTCAGTTGCATAGAAAAGACTTATTTGTGTAGAATCTCATTTAAAACAAAACAAAACAAAACTGGGCTACTGAATAAAGTAATTTTTAAAATGTTAAGTTTGAACACAAATTTTCAAGAATGACTGAATTTGGGAATGAACTTTCTAAGACAGGCTAAGGAAGTAAAACAGCACTATTATTTTTATTCTTCTGTGATTTAACATTCCTCCATCTTAACCAAAAGTCTTAAATAAATGCTTTAAATCATTATACACCCCTTATCTCAAGTACAGTAATGAACCTTACCATAATACACAACTGACAAAAACATGCAAATGGTCCACAAAAATGACTAATAATGATGGTCTTGATTCTCTCTGAATCTTTTTTTTTTTCTGTGTGACAAACCATGCCCAAAACTTAGTAGCTTAAAACAACAATCATTGATCAGCTCATTTTCTATGGGTTGGCAATTTGGGTTGTGCTCAGCTGGTGATTATTTTGATAGTGGGTTGAACGAATCTTACTTGGTCCCATATGGCCTCACTCACAAGTCGGGAAGTTTGCTGGGATAAAGATGGTGACAGGGCCACATGTCTCTAGCACGTAGCCCAAGTTTCTCCAGAGTGGTCTGGTCCCCAAAGTACCAAGGTAGGACAACCCCAATACACAAGCACTTTTTAAGTTTCTGAGCATACCCCATTTTCTAATGTCCCATTAGCCAAAGCAAGTCCCTATCTCAGTTCATATTCCAGGACTGTAGAAACAAACTTCACCTCTTGATGGAAAGAGTAGTGAGGACATATTACAAGGGGGTATATACATAGCAGAGAAAAATTATAGTGGGCATTTTTGCAAATAATATACCACACTCTTTGTATTTAGGAGTAAAATTTAAAGTAGCTAAGAGAAAACAAATTTTTTTCCCTCTAATTTTCTAGATTCTCTTCTGCTGAGTGAGACCTTTATGTTACAAGGTAGCTTCCCCTTAACGTCACCACAAGAAACATGTGTGGTGGTAGTGGTGGCTGATGCTAGAATTCAGAAGTAGACTAAGGGGCCAGGTTCTGGTGCCACAAATACAAATCTGGGCAGAGACTAGCAGGAGTGTGCAGCACAAGGGTCTGGCAAGGACTAATGCATGACAGTTTGGGAGGGAGCAGCCTCTGAGAGCTGGGAGTCTGTGAGAAAGCAACGTGTAGGGAACTAGTTGTGAAGGAAACGTGGCAGCCAAAAGGAGGGCTCTGTTGCCCAGACTTTTGCTAAAAAGAATAAACCATCTAGTTGCAAATAAACTGAGGTCCTAGACAGGGAAATGGGAAGAGATTCAAATATGAAAAAGTAAGTTAGAAATGTAATATATCAGAACTGGCCCACTAAATACAACCAAGGCACTGAGTCAGAATCAGCATGAAAGTCAACTTGACGTTAAATCACCCAAGCTACGGATGAGGCCCTCTTCCCTCCACTACCAAGAGTCTCATGGAGAAGTGTTAGAGTACACCGAGCTAGCAGATGGATGTGTACAGCACGCTGATCGCATGGACCCGAGTAAAGCAGAGCCAGGCCAAACAGAGAGCTAACATTTCTTAGGGAGCTGCCAGGAAAGTGTCCAGACACCGAGAGTCTGTTTCATTGAGCTTAACTGAATACAGGGTTCAGTGCATTCATAAACCTAATGACTTTGCACGTGCATTTCAGGCACACCTAGGGGGTAACATTGCATAAGAGGACGCGTGAAAAGCAAAACTGGAGTAGCGTCTTTGGGGGCAAGTTCTGCTTACTGTGGATCCAAATCCTGCTCACATTAGCATTCATCCACAGAAATCCCAGTGTGCTCCCTATTTTCCAGTCCTTAGCTTTTATTGGTCTGCAGGCAGAAATCAGGGTCCACGGCTGCTTTCACCACTTCATTAGGTATCCCAAGGAAGCAATTCACAGGGAGCCAGAACAGGGGATGAGACGTGGGGTTCGTATTTAAGCACTTTCAATGTGCCTGACCCTGTGCTAAGTGGTTGATACTTATTGTATGACTTCATCCTCATGACAATTCTCTGAGGTAAGTGACATTTTAACCCACATTCTGCAGATGAAGACAGAGGCACAGAGAACGAAGTCACTTACCCCAGTCATACGGGTAAGCAGTAGAATTAGGATGCAGACTCAGTCCTGTCCAGCTCTGTAGTCTGTGCTTTTAACTACCACATGATAATAACTATCAAGTTTCCATTTATTTAGTACCATTTCAGATCTCTAACCCTTCACCATTATGACCTTGTCATGATCCACAAATCTGCCTAGTTTGCCTGATTATTTTTTTATTGAAATGCTTTCATTGTTTTTAATCTTTGCTATCTCTTCACTTTCATAGGTCTGCAGATTCAACACTCAAAAATATTTGCTGAATAAGGATTATCTACCAGGTGCTGGATACAGGAATATAAAAAGGAACACGAGCACACAATATAGAAAGATATATGTACACATGTATATAAATCACTGACGAAATGGTTTATTTCTTCTTAAAACAACAGTGGTGGAGCAGAAACAGCATCATAAAGCTTAGGTTTAAATCTTGGCTCTAATATTTAGGAACTCTGTGTCACGTACTTCCCTCAGGTCAATTCCCCATCTCTTGTGGTGGTTAAGTTCTCCTCTCTGAGGCGGCCTGGTACGGTAGGACGATCTCAACAAGTTCTAGAATCAGAGTGTTCACTTTCTAATTATTTATTCCCTGAAGACTCAGCTTCCTCATTTCCACTATGTGGGTAACAGTTATTCCAAATTCACAGAACTTTTGTGAAGAGTATATTAATTCATAAATAAGAGGACATGTACTAAGATGCCTGGGCCCAGGAAGGCCCTCCATAAACGTCATCTTTCTCCTTCTGCTCCAAGCTGCTTGTCTTCCCTACTCCTTTTATAATTTGGTCACTGTGCTGCCAATGAAAGCTAGAAGGAATGGCAAAGATTTGCTCCAAGGGTAAAAGTGCAGGGCATACTGGCTGTGACCTTTGACTACAAAGAAGTTTCCTCCAGCCTCCTTGATGTGCATCATTGGGCTGTATTTTGCTTATCATTTCACCATGTCCCTGTTGTAGTTTCAAAACTGTTCATTTTTAGATATGTTAATGTTTACCATACCACACAGAGCTCTTCTTTGTAGACATACTTATAGCCAAGGTATTTTGATTTTCATACTAATAATGATCACTTTTAAATATTATTAAAGATGTCCTTCCTCAAAAAATATTTCCATGTATCGTAAAGATGAAATGAAAAAGAAAAGACATTATTTTTGCTCTGCATAATTTGCTGAAAATCTTTGATAGAATTACCTTTACTGACCACTTTCTTTCCCTTCAGGAAATACTTTTCAAAAATTGATTTAGCCATTCATTTGCAACTCATACATTGACTTGAATAAAGTACATTTTAGAAATGATAAACTGTAATTGTATTTCTATCTCTCAATAACTCTTTCAAAATTTATTTTGTGTAGTCACCTTCCCCTACTCTGGAATAATAGCTTAGCAAGCCTATAACTTTTCCACTCACTAATATGTAACAGATAGTCCTATGGCTACTATGAGTTGCAAACACAGTCAGGTCAGAATGAATATTTACTGAGCAACTATTAAATGTCAGGTCCTGCTCTAGACATTTGTGATATAAATAAATAAAACATAGAAACCCAATGATTACAGAGTTTACATTGCAAAATCAATATCTTTAAAGATTGCTATTTCTGTCTACAGTAGTTTAGTTTGGTTAGTCTAAACCTCTCACAGAAAAAACCTAAAAAAGCTTGATAAGATCATTAAAATTATCTCTTTGAAGGGATCAGCAAGATATAAAAGCAGCTAGGACTTGAAGAGAGGAAAGGGAAGTGCAAGTGAGTCCAACATCTGAGCAGGCTCCTCACCTCAAGGCCTATATTTTTAGTGGGTGGAAGCTAAGAGGTTAAGAAACTGAGCAGAACTTTGGGCAGCCTCACAGAAACTGAGTTTAGAATCCATCAAATGGATATGACCAGGTAATAGAACCAGAACTTCAGTTGAGACCAAAAAGAGCTAAAACTAATGGAAGTATAGACCCAAAATAATTCATACAAAGACTGAAATCCAGCTCCCAATAAGTTCAGTCCCTATTGCATTAGAGTGATATAGTCAACTGCTCATTAGAAACAACAGTAGATGATATCTGGAGGAAGGTATCTTTCAGACTCTCAAAATATTACAGGTCCATGATTTTTCAAAAACAATGTGTGAAATCAAATTTAAAAATAGATCCAAACAGAGATAAGACAAAGATTTTCAAAGTCCGATGATACGCTGCTCATCAATGACAACCATTAGGACACAGCTAAGTCAAAAGTAAGATGGGAAAAAAGTGTCATACAAACACTATGCAAAAGAAAGGTCATATCAAAAACAGTAGACAGAAACAGTACTAGAAATAAAAAAGGGTCAAACCCAGCAGATTGACATGGCAATGATAAATTTGCATATACCTAATAACAAAGTTTCAAAATATTTAAGCAAAAATTGACAGAACTAAAAGCAGATAGACAAATACATGCCACTCTCAGTGAATCTGAAATAAGCTGAAGCTCCTGTGTGCTGGATAATCTGACTCCCTTCATACTACTTCCTTAGCCAATTTTCTAGAAATCTTCATGTGATAACTAAGATAAGAAGTGCCTATCTCTCTGAGGTAGCACTTTCTAAAACTTGCATCTTTTGAAGTGTTTATATGAATTCAGCCTCTAAATAATCACCATGCATAGACACTGCCAAAATGTCCCATTGATTCTATCAATTAGTCAAGAAATTCTATCACGAATTACACATTAATAGTTTTGAGGGCTTGGCATTGTTGATGCAGGGTGCTTGGATGACGGTCTGCATCCAGCTCCCAAGGGGCCAAGTGATTTAACTTGGAGGTATTAAATTAAGGATGAATGTCACAATCATCTGGAGCATATTTACACACTATGGGTGTCTTACGACCTACTTACAGATTCAACACCAAGACAAGCATTCTATATTTTGCAGATTTTCCTGAGAGGTTCTCACTCAGAGCCCTCTTTAAGGAGCAATGGTTAGATACAACCAAAGAGAAAGGAAGACATAGCTTGTTTTGCCTGTAGTCTTGAATGCTCACTGGCAATGCAGCTGACAGCTACTATTATAGCATATTAAAATGATGCATCCAGAGAAGGAAAAGGTATGCAAACATTTCTCCTGTTGGCGGTTCTCCTTAGCTTCAAAATTCAATGTGGTTATTATATAAGAGAACAAGAAGATTATGGCAAAATTGTTCCTGGTTTTAGTCTACGAGGAAAAAATGATGGCCTTTCTGACCTCTTGAAAAATGTTCATTAAAACTTAAAATTGATACTGTGAGATTTTTAGTGGATTTTCATTGTTTTTTTTTTTCAAGTTCAGTGGGAGTAAGAAAAATTCATTCGCTCTGTAAATGGAAATGAATTAGCTGGGTGTGTGTCAGAGGGAGATTTCTCTTAGCCACAATATTCTCCAGTGACCTCTCCCTGAAAAGGCTTTTCTGCTGAGTTCTTCTCCGTGACTACTGTGTATGATTTCTTATTTTAAAAGAGTATTCAATGGAGAGTTCCCTGATGGTGTAGTGGCTTAAGGCTTCGGCGCTGGCGCTGTCAGTGCTGCGGCCTGGGTTCGATTCCCAGCTAGGGAGCTACCCACATACCAAAAAAAAAGCAAAAAAAAAAAATAAATAAATAAAAGAGTATTCAAGTGTATATTGCAGATAATCTCCCAAGCTAATGATGAATTTAGTTTATGTATATCTTCAGTGCCATTAGTTTTCAAAAGGGTTATTAGGTTCAGACCTGGAAGTACAATGCAAAGATAATCTCTAGGATCTGATTTTTTCTTTTATTCAGGTTAATGTTGCCTAATATTGATACTTTCTTGTCTGCACAATTTCACTTCCTACATTATTAACTTAACTTAGAATACACTGCATGAAAGACTTCTAGCTGTGGTTCAGTGTGCTGAAGTTTGTATTTCTAATTCATTTAATAACATTGATAAACACAGTGTCCAAATAATTAGAAAGTTGTTAAAGAGATGACTACTATGCCAATTAAGTAGGTTATCTTATTCAAAAAATATGATTACGTTCAGGTACAAAATATATTTTCTGCCACTCCATACATTTATATAAACTAAATTATTATAAAATCCAGAGGCTTAACTAAATGGCTCTACATGCATAAAAATAATACCAGTTGTTGGCTGGAATAAATTTAATCAATTTTATATTTTCCCTAAATTCAAACCTTATATTACATTGTAGAAGGTAAGGCCTGCTTATAACACTGCAAATATAAAAATGTCTTTGTCTAAGATCACATATTTTTTTCCAGGAAATCCCATGGGAATGTTCCATATAATTCTGAGTATATGTGGGATCCAGTTAGAAAATCAAAAAACTAAATCATCTACATTTTTAAGTTTAAATTTTGAAATGTTAATATTCTTCTAAACATAGATAGATGCTTTTGAGATTTTTTCTACAAATCAATGTGCTACAGACATTTTCTGAATACTTCTATTTGGTACTACGTTAGATACTAAGGCAACAAAAGAAATGTGGTTGCTACTCTCAGTAAATAACATGCGACTTTATGATTCACAGAGTGTTTTTATCTTTTATCACATTTTGACCTTTATTACAATCCTATAAATTATATAATTTTTATCCTCAGTATATAATTATTGAAACTTAGAGAATATTTTTCTTATACATATTACTATGTATAAGAAAAAATTATCTAGCACACTAATAGAGAACAGAATGGGCGCTCAATAAGTATTTGGTAATGAGTGAATTGCTCAAGGTCACGCAGCTACTAGTGGTAAAGCTAAGAATTAAACTCAGGTCAAGTTAATAACAAGACCAAGATGTCAAGGTATTACTATAGATAGCTTTGAGAGGTCAATTCAGGGCATCTGTTTGCACATCTCTGTGATGAAACTGATTCAACCATTTCTTAACATAGTAATTCTTGAGCTATGTATACATTTTTTTACAAGTAGAATGGCATGCCAAGTCTATTCATTGCTCTAGTTTTAGCATCCACCCTTGACGGGGAGGAGGCAGTAAAAAGAAGGAATTGCAGAGTTCTAGCATCTATGTTACCCATTTGAATGGTTAGGTCACTGGCAGGTATTATCAAACTGAAATTATCAGCCTGATGCAAAGCTTATTGTGTGCTTGAGAATAGGAGCAATGCAAATAGTAATCCTGAATCACATTACATCAAACCAGCACAACTACATTTCCTAGAGGAATTTCATAACTCAACTTTAAAAAGTGCAACACCAATAAAATCTTAAATAACAATATGAAAATAAACTCATTCAGACTTTGGTATCAAGTATTTGAGTTAAATGAGTTTTACAATAAATATTTATTGAAAGGCTATTTGCAGATTACTGGGTTAGAATGCCACAATGTCCAGAAATGCTGTGTCCTTGAGCAAATCATTTCTATAGCTGGGCTTGTTTAATCATTATAAAATACCAGGGCTGAACTTAATATACCTCTAGACTACCAGAAACCTCATATTCAGTCATTTTTATATAATAATGGCTAACATTTATTGGACCTGTACTATGTGTCAGACACTGACTGTTCTGAGCACTCTCCTTGTATTAAAAAGCACATAATCTTCATACGTATGTGAGTAACTACTTCTATATTCCCTCATTTTATAGATGAGGAAACTGGGACAGCAGGGTTAAGAAACTTCTTGAAGGTTCCTTAGCTTCTAATTAGTAGAGCCAGAATTCAAACCCAGGCAGTCTTGGTTGTGAGGCCAGTGCTATTAAAGCACTATGTCATATAACTTCTGCAGTCAAGAGTTACTAAGTCCAATAGCACAAATGAAAGTCACCATTTATTCAGTTATACTGTGTCTCAGACATTGAGTTAAGAACTTCATGTTTCTTATTTCATTTAATGCTTACAAAACAACAATCTTTACGTAGTTATTACTATACCTATTTTACAAGTCAGGAAACTGACTCAGAATTTTAAAATAACCTGTTCATTGTCAGAAGTAGTGGCAGGCTGGGATTCTAACAATTTGCTCTGTTTCCAACACCTCTACTTTTAACCGTGTGCAATATTATAACACATTGTAAGAACTATAGTACTTTTGGAGTTGGAACTCATCCTATACATTTTGTATCTCAAAAGGGTCTTGTTGGGTTTCAAGGGGAAAAGATGGAGTTGGAAAAATTATAACATGCTGAAAGGGTTACCAATATGGAGTGTTCTTATCAAATTTATATATAAGCATTTGAATTTTCCAAGGGAAAATTATCAATTCAATAATATGTGAGAATTAATAAATAATACATTAAAAATAATAGCCATAATTAATGTTGAATTTGAGGTCTCACACTGGAGTTCAGAAGAATTAACCTTCTCCTCAGATTTAAAGCACACATATCCTTAACCGACACAAGTGAGTTATTTCACTAACACAAGTCTGGCAATGTTTTATACAGGGTTGTAAGAGCAGCTAAGTCACTAAATAAAAATCTAAAATCTTTTAATTCCAAATGGTGGTCCCATCAGATCCAATTTGAAATGCTCTGGCAGAGCCCAGCATGTCAGCTGGCACTTGCCTGGCTCAGGAGTCAAGGGACTTTTAACTTTATGCATGGATGGACAGCACATATTTTAGTACCTTCAGAAAAAAGCCGTCAAAGTTAATAAGGAGGATAACCTGTCTGTAATGGATCGTATTACATTTGTACAAAACAATATTGCCCTCATCACTTCCAAAGAATCTACTGTTGGTAGTAAGCAAATGAAATGCTAAGGAATCCTCTTCAAGAAAAAAAAAAAAACGAGTAATAATGTCAACAAACATGACAGAACTATGCAATCCACAGTATCAATCAACAATAATAATATCCAGCTAAGCCCTTTCTATTAAATAGTAATCAGGCTTCAAGTTAAGAAAAATAAAACCATAATACTTGGCTTTTGAGAAGAAACTTTAAAAAGGCTTTAAATGTATACTGCTAGTATATACTTATATATGAAAATTATACATTTAAACATATACATTTTAGGAATATAAAGCATATGTACACATATGTTATATATACACATGCATACATATTTGTGTATTGTATATAATTTCTTAGTTCTAAGAGGAAAAGAAATCTAATTGGTCAAATTCAGTCATAAAATTTTAACCATGTTTCTGCAAAAACCAGCAGTGCCAAAGGGTAATGCATCGCTAATGGTTTCCAGTGGAATAAATAGCTACTCTGACGTCAAAACTTTGTTACACTCCAATAACTGGCTCACTTGGAGTTTCAGGTACAGCAAGTTACATGTCAGTTTTAAATAAAGTTATAAAAATAGAATGCCTGGTGAACCATATTGTCGCTATGCAACCTGATAAGTTATGATTTATATTCAATAAAATGTTAACAAAGGTGATAGATTATACCAAAATAGTACCTGGTATCTTAGTATGCCCTGCTCCTTAGATTTCAGATGAAAAAAATGCTATATTTTACTTTATCTTGTCCTAAAATGGTATGCAATATCCATTGGTAGCACAAGAGTCAAATTAGAAATATTTACATATCTCAAAGACAAAGTGATTCATACACTGGTATATCTCCTTGATAGATATAATAATATTCTAACCATGGATTTGGAGCAGTAAGAAACAGAGAGTCTACAGAATGCAAAATATGGGTTATTATCTTAGCTAATTCAGGAATATCAGTCATTTTTCAGATAGGATATTGCTTAAATAAATATGGGAATTTACCATCAAAATAGTGTAATTCTACTGCCTTACCCTAGAAGTGACTTGAAACTGTAAGTTGAAAACACCTCACAGACATGCGCCAGTACATATTATAGTTAATAATGAAAAAATGCTAATTGACACAGTCAGTTTCACTTTAAAGTGAGTGTAAACGAGATCTTACAAGGCTTAAACAATCCATCAAACAGAATGTACATTCAGAATAATAATGGTTTTCATACTAGTGTCTTCCTACAGACTGCACAAAGGATGTACAAGGTCGGGCAGAAGTAACACCCCTCTTTATGAGCTGGTAATCCAAATCTTTTATTACAAAATCATAAGCATGTATGGTTATGATTTTGTAATAAAGTTGTAACTCAAGTCTGGGCATTACTTCTGCCACACTCTGTATTTATATCAAGAAGGGAGAAAAGTAAAATTCCTGTCTCAGCAACAATATTTACTGAAATAATATCAAAACAAAGCAAAATGTATTTGTTACTGATGGAGACAGAAAATGTGCAAGAAATTATTTAAATTCTAGTATTATTCAATTATTATTTCTATATTAAAATAAAAATATTTTATACTTATAGACATTTATATAAATGTTTTTAGCATTAAATAACACATAAATCCATCCATATATATGTATTTATTCTATTCCCTTGTTTTCGCTTTGTATAAGAGAGGTAAAAAGTAGGCGATTTAGACAAACAAACCTCAGCTCCACTGTTAATAATGACCAGATTTTGACTTCAGCCAAGTTAGGTAAGCTCTCTGAGTCTAACTTATACATCTGTACATACAGAAGACATAATTGAATGAAACAATCTATGTAAAATCTCCAGAACAGTGACCTTCACATGCAATGTTTTAGGCACTGTTCTAGGCTACTGAGAATGATCAGCAAACAAAACAAAGAATTCTGCCTCATGGAGTTGATGCTCTAATAGGGGTTGGGGATGATAATAAACATTTTAAATGAGTAAATTATATAATTTAATAAGTGACATAAAAATACAAAAGAGTAAAGTGGAGAAAAGTAAAATCAGAAGTGTTGGGGTGTTGATTTCAATAAAGTGGTCAGGTAGACCTCATTGAGAGGTGATGTTTGAGCAAACACTTGAAAGAGGGGAAGGGGAGATGGAAGAACATTCCAGGAAAAGAAAATAGTGAGTGCAATGGCCTTAATTCAGAGGCATGCCTGGTCATTTTGAGAAACCTCAAGGAAGCCAGAGTGACAGAGCAAAGTGATCGAGGGACAGAGAGGTAATGAGAACACTGGACATTGTGGGCTCTGCAAGCTACTATAAATTCTTTATTTTCTGTAAAATAGTTACCATGAAGAGTTTTGAGCAAAGGTGTGGCATAATCTGACTTAAAAGGATATTTTAAAAGGATGATTAAAGTCTGCTGTGTTGAGAACACATCAACAAGAGAAGAAGGCTGGGTAAGAGGTTCTTGGTGACCAAATAGAAGATGGTGGTTAGCATTAGGGTGAGAGAGAAAGAGAGAAGTCAAAGATGACTACAAGAATTTTGGCAAGACCAACTGAAACAATGGGGAAGGCTATAAGCAAGGCAGATTTTGGGTAAAGATGAGGTGTTCACTTTTAGTCACATGAAATCTCAGATCTCTTAATATATCCCAGAGGAGATGTCAAGGAAGTATTTAGATATACAAGTCTACAGTTTCAGAGAGATTAGCATGAAAATAGTATTTAAAACCATTAAACTTGGTAAGTTTACCAAGAGTGTACATCTAGATGGAGAAGTGAACCAAAAAACTAACATTAATACTGAGGAAGGAATACTGATGAAAATATGATTGACATAGTATATTAATTTCTAATGTTTATTAATTGCAACAGTAATAATACTCATTAAGGTGCTCACCATGTACTATACTTGGAGCTCTCACGTATGTGTGTTTAAATTTTACATAGAAGATAATAAATAGAAGGCCTACAGGATCAACAGTTTCATTTACTCACCAACTTTTTTATGCTTGTCTCAAAGAAAGTTCTTTCTCGGCAGCCTTTCTATGATGGTGCCAATAAGCTTCTACTTAAGCAGCGTACAGATTTCATCATTTCATTCCATAAGCTACTAAGTTGATTGGATAACTCAGACCTTGTAATTTTAGCGAATTCACAAGGAGAAGGGACAGGGGGAGTGTGAAGAGACTGAGGACTATCCCTGCCTATGATTTATGAAATAATGTCGGATCTAAACTTACATTTATAGACTTTAAAATGCCTATTTTGTTTTGACACTTTTTTCTATAGCATCAGCCATCTTTAGTAATTTGCATTTTATCATTCCCATCACACATCAGAATCCACTTCAAATTGCTGATTGGCCCATTCTATACTCTACAATTGCTTTGTCATCATAGATCACAGAGGCTTGCACATTTTAGGTGATTTATAGATTATGCTATTATTATTGATATAAAGCAACACTACAAGTAAATTCTACAAGATGAATAAGAAAGATACCTTTCCTCTGTATACAGCCCTTACACATGATCATGTCCTTCTACAGTCAGCATTTATAACTTAAATGTTACACAAAATCTTTGCTAAGCCCTTAGTGTACCGAAAAGGAGAGAAATTAAGAGAAAGACAGTAATTTATCCAAGCTCAGCTAGTTAATTAGTGGAAGACCAAGTCTATTCAGAATTGAGCTCTACTGTAAGAGACTATGAACAGGGTACAAAGGGACTATATTAAAGAAATGGTATTCTAGGGTACTCTAATCTTTTACACCTTTATCCTCTAATATCCATAGCAAATCTTGGTACACAATGGTTTTTCTTGGTCCCTACATCAGTGGATTTTCCCATCAGAATTGATCTTTGATTGATCGACAACTAGGTGACATGTAACTATAGAATCTGGGAAGACAGTGGAGTGAGGTTCTTTATCAGAGAACATATTCTAAAGCAGGGTCCTCAGTTTACATTGATTTTTTTAGTAGTTGTGAGGAAAGAAAAACAAAGCCCCAGATACCTGTGAAGTGTTAAAAACATTGACTAACACACAGTCACAGTCAGTAAATAGACATCATCAATGTCATCATCATTATTACTATTATTATATGTACTATGAATATACATAAAAAATGTCAGTGTCTTCAGTGTAGAGGACAGGTAACAGTGTATATCACTGGCCCAATGATGTAGAGGGTGGCTATACGAATGTCTAACAAGTGACCTGTGAAGGTCTTTAGAAAGAGCCTAATTGATATATATTCTAATACATGTGCACACACAAACACACAGATATGCAATGTACCTATCTCTCTACCTATCTATACTTACATATTTATATATGTATATATACAAGGTAGGACACATAATTTAGTAAATGTAATTGCCAGACTTCATAGGTAGGTAGGTAGGTATTATATTAATACATACAGTATATACCTAGCTACATACCTGTCTATCTCTACCTATCCACCCTACCTACCTATCTACGAGGTCTAACAATTATATTTGCAAACTCATCCTGGAAAAACTGCTACATACCTCACTGCTAAATAACACTATGGTCACATTCAAAGCTACCCTTGGGAAGCTATGCACTAACCCTTCAAAGCATTTTGGAACTCTTTTTCTGGAATGGCAATCACAACTGTCGGCATATGACCCTTGATGTCCTGAATGGCATCAAATGTCTTCCTTTCAATATTTCCTTTATCTTTAAGTAAAGCAAAATGTCATTGGGGGCCAGATCAGGTAAGTAGGGAGATTGTTCCAATATAGTAGTTTGTTTACTGGCTATTAATAAAAATGCCCTTGCAGACAGTGCCCTGTGAGCTGGTACATTGTCATGATGCAAGAGCCATGAAATGTTGGTGAAAAGTTCAGGTTATTTTTGTTTAAATTTTTCATGCAGCCTTTTGAGTACTTCTAAACAGGAACCTTGGTTGGCTGTTTGACCAGTTGGTACAAATTCATAATGAACAATCCCTCTGATATCAAAAAAGGTTAGCAATATCATTTTGGCTCTTGATTTGGACTGATGGAACATTTTGGTCATGGAGAATTAGCTGACTTCCATTGTACACTCTTAACACTTTGTTTCAGGGTTGTATTGGTACACCAATGTTTCATCACCAGTGATAGCACAGCCCAAAACATTGTCTTACCTCTCCAAAAGGTCTTGGCACACTTTGACTCTCCTTTCATTAGTGAGCTCCTTCAAGACCATTTTTGTACACACCTTTCTCAAGTCAAGATTTTCAGCTAAGATTTTCCTAACTGTTTCTTTATCGACGTTTACATGGTCTGCTGTGCTTTTTACAGGCAACCGATGGTTTTGATGCACAATTCGATGAAGTTTTGCAGTGTTTTTCATCAGTTCTGCTTGTTACTGGCTGCCTTTACCTCTCTTTATCAGTGACACTTTCTCCCGCTCAGGAAAACATTTTAATCCATTTTAATCCACTGCTATTTTCTTCACGGCATGATCCCCATAAACTTGGACTAACATGTCCCTGATTTCACTTCCACTCTTGCCAAGTTTAACAAGAAATCAAATGTTTGTTCATTGCTCTAATTCAAGCTCCAACATTCTTACAAAAACAGGAAACAATAATGACCACCACTCAGCAAGATACCACCACATGTCCACACAAACACAGCTGTGAGACACAGATATACTAAGGTTATGAAACCTTACTGAGTTGTTTGTATAGTGCTGCCAATGTAAGTGCATGGTGGCAAGGTTGCAAACGTAATTGTCAGACCTTGTATCCACCTCTACCCATCCAGCCAGCCAGCCAGCCAGCCATCTATCCATCCATCATAAGGCCATATTCTCTGAATAGAAAACAAAATAACAAGTTTCAAAATGATGTAGTAAGAATTAATTTGTTTTTGATGGGTTTACAAATGTAACACTTCTTAAAGTTCAGTTGAAAGCTATGACAGATTTAGACTCTGGGTATTCTAGTAGTTGGTCTGGCATTTATTTCTGTAGACTCATTTGGTATCTACTACTATCTCAAAAAATGAGAACTCCACTCACTGGGATTCTAAGAAGTAACTGATAAAATAATACAGTGATAGAGTACAGGCTTTTAGTGAGGGTAGGACACAATTCTTGAAACCCAGTAACTAGAAAATTTCTGGTAAAAGATGGCAGGATTGTTAAATTGGTCTATTGGCCCAAGTTAGGAAAGAAATAGATTAAATTATAGTGGTCAATGGATTTTTTTTTTTTTACTTTTGCCTCTACAAGAACTATAAGAAGTATTAAGGTATTTAAGCAATGCACACTCTTCACAAGTGGAGTAGTTACCTTAGATAGCTGCAGGGCCCAGTTAAGGCAGACAGAAAAGTTCTTTTCCCATAAGCCAGGCTAGATGTCACATAGTTACACTAAATGTATAGCTGTAGAGATGGTGACATGTGGCCAAGTAAAGGGTATATTGTGAAGTAGTCAAGAAATATTAGTGAGGGACAGGAATCAGAGATAACTTCTTGGTTTTTTGTCACAAGCAACTAGGTGCCAATTACTGACTGAGACAAGAAACAGAGGATTTTGGTGGGGAGGAAAACACAGCCCTGGTTTGGCCATGTTAAGTGGCAATTTCAAGTAGTTAATTAGACTAAACCTGAGTTGAGTTTAAAGGAAAGGTCAGGGCTGGAGATATAAATTATAGAGCCATCAGTGAAGAGACAGTCTCAGAAGCCATGGGATCAAGCTCTGAAAGAATATAGATAGAAAAGAAGACCAAAAACAAAGGCCGGCAGTACTCCAAAATTAGAAGTCTGTTAGAGTAGGAGCAGACCAAGAAGTGAAGTTAATAAGGAAAACCAGTGACTTTGTGGTCATGGCAACCTAGAACAAAACATCATATTGAAGATGAAGTGGTTATTTCAGTAAAGTGGTGAGGATGAAAATCTCCATTGGAATGGTTTAAAGAATGAATATGAAATTTTTAAGGAATTTTGCCATAAAGGGAAGAGAAAAATGAGTAAAACCATAAATGAATTTGGGGGTCAAGAGCAGATTTTTTAAATTGTGATGTTAAAAATGCTTATTTACTAGTGAGAATGCTCCCATAGAGAGGGAAAGACTGATAAAGCAGGAAAGGGAAACTTTCTGCAGCTCAAGTCTTGAGAAGGAAAACAGTGGGGTTCATTGCTTAAGTGTAGATGCTCACTTCATAAAAGAGGTACTTCTCCATTATAGCTAAAAGGAAAACACAGTGGATGTGCACAGATGGAAGTAACATGGGGCTGAAGGACAGTTGGAGTATCTGAATAGGGGATCCAGAAGGACAGAAACGATTGATAGACAGTGGAATGTTTGAAATGGAAATCTGAGAGATGTAGGGTATGATCATGTCAGTGAATGGCTGAGGTAGAATAAAAGAAAAAAATCATTAGTTAAGGAAAAAGCCAAGAAACTAAAAAATCGGGATGTTAAATAAAATTCAGGTGTGGAGACTGGTTAGTGACATGTTTCTAATGTTGATTCCTAGAGCACCAGGTCCATAATATGCATGAAGCGTCTAGGGCCTTGTGTTATTAATGAAAAGTCTATTATAGCATTATATTACTTCCGGATGGCCTGGGAAATCTCAGAACCCTGGAGTAACAACTTGTTTATGGAAGAAATCTGATGACCGAGCAAGAAAAAAATTGACCTTCAACAATTATTTGAGAGATAGGTTTATGAATTTGAAAGCTAAAAGCTTGATTAATTATAAAATTTACTGCTGAGAAGGTGGTATGTGAAGAGTGAAGCAAAATTCTGGCTAAAATAGGAAGTTTCTAATTTGGCAACAGTGGGCTGGGCCAAAGAATAATAATTTTCACTCACCCTTTTGCTAGAGAATAGCAAATACAGCGCAGTACAGGAGCATGGCTGGAGAAGCAAAGGGAGTAATTTTGCCATCTCTTCGAATGTGCTTCAAATGTTCTTACTGTTAGTGGGGAACCCAGAGATCTACTCTACCAAGAAGTGAATGGGAGGTCAGAAAGTCAGAGAGCCTTAAAGAACAAGATTCATTTCAAAAGTGACTGAAGGAAGGTTTTGTTTAAAAGGATGAAAAAAAATCCAGACCTGACAGTTTTGATTCAAGAATCACCCTTTTCCCAAAATATCTGCAGAAAACCCCAAAACTCCTCTCTTACACCCAACCACAAATAATGCACGTGGGATAGGAAAGTGAGGAGCTAGAACTGACAAGGTCATTGACCTGATACATTTTATTAGTGATGCAGAAATAACAATGTTTTGAATGCTACTGGCAAGTCAAAGGTCACTGATAACAAGATAGGAGATGCTTTTTCTGGCAGGTGAAAAAGAGAATTAAAGGTGATTTTCTACACAAGAAAACCAACTAAGAGAAGGTTGCTTTGGCCTTTGAATCAATAATTAATTTTGCTGAATCAGCCATGCATACTGCACAGAAAGTTATATAGTTAGGCTCCTCTGCCCCTACTTTTGTGAGCAAGAAGCAAATGAAGCAAATGATGTAGAAGAAACATCTTTTTTTAAAGGAAAGTAAGTTCTAAAATACCTCCCTAGTGTAGTACCAAATTAGTGCAACATCACATAAAAGCATAATTTGTTTAACAGGGCAAGGAATCTAAATTATACAACACAATATGCATAAGCAATGAGCATTACCTGTTTAATGATATAAAGAAAGGGCTTATCCATTAATGAACCCCTGATAAAGTGTAAAGCAGTAATGAAGTGCCATGATTTAAGAAACATTAAAAAAAAACAAACCTATTAGGAAATTATATATTTACATGTTACACTATAGTATTTGGTAGGGTGCCAGATGGTATTTCAATTTTTAGCTAAGTACCTAATAGTATGAGGTAGGAGTAGCAATTCTAATTTTTATTCACCTAATAACAGAGCTTCAAAATACATGAAGCAAAAACTTATAGAACTGCAACAAGAAAAAGACAAATCCACAATTACAGTCCAAGATTTTAACATTCAATAAACAGAAAACAAGTAAACAACCACTGGAAAGAATATCACAAAGCTGCAGTTTATATTAGTGTGACTATAATTTTTGTACTCTTTTCATTTCAACGTTTTCTATTGGTTTATACCATATTTACAGGAGAAAAATAAACTGTAATTAGAGAAGTTATATAACATTAGTTAGCATCTCTGGGTAAAAAGTATCAAGCTTTGACTTTAAAACCACCTGTACTTATTTCATTCCCAAGTGAAATGCCTTATTGCTCAATTTATTCATTGTCACAGAGCTATTAGATACTTTCAGACAACACTGTTTTAAACAAAGAAGATTGAAAAAAGAATCCTTATGTCAAGATAGTCACATAAAGTAGAAGAGACAAACAGGTAAAAGCTCTATAACAAAGGCTACGACAGAGATGAGTAGATGCTATGGAACACACAGAAGATACCTGATCTGGACTTGGGAAGCCAAGGATGGCTTGCGAGCGCAGCAGGAGTTCCTTAGGTGAAGGAGCAGGACCGGTGTTATAAACACACACGACGAAGAGAAGCAGCTGCAGATGAAAATAAAAGGATAGGCAACAGGGATGGAGTGGTAGGCAGGGACCATCTCATACAAAGCTTTCAATATCTGACAAGAGGACTCTGAACTTTATCCTTAAAAGATGAGAAACCACTGAAGGCTGGTAAACCAGCGAGTGACCTGATGAGATTTGTAGAATAAATCAATAGTGTTCTCTTGCAAATACTCTCATTGCTGTCTTCAACTAAATATAAACTGCCAACAATTTGATAGGAGGTATGGTCAAACTCAATACTATTTCAAACAAGTTTAAAACAAAATTTAGATTATTATTATAGTTACCCTGTTTTATTTTAACCAGTCATTGTTGGTTAAAATAAGCTGCTTAACAGCTTTCCTTTGATTATTTTTCTGGTTGATTTCAACTCCTTGGATGACTTGTTAGTAAATGATTTGAAAATAAAAAGTGACGCAAAAGCCTTATTAATTGTTAACTCACTTTACCTTTAAGCCACCTGCTGTACCTCTAAAAGTTGATTATGGGACAAAGACGTCAGCAACCCAATAAGGAGAGAATGACTTTTCATTTCCGGATTTGTAGTATAGTATTTTCTTCCCCCCCAGGAAGCTCTGTTCAATTACCAATCAATCTGAAAATGTCCCCAGGTTCTGCTTTAGATAAGACTTGATCTGTGGGTCAAATTATAAAAGATGATAACATTGATACTTCTAGCATAAAATTATGAACCAAATCACTTCATAAAACAGTGAAAGGTGTACCTATACATAAACATATTTTTTGAAAAGTTCCTTTTCTCAAACAAATTTAATGTCCAAAGAAACTGGGAAAACTAGCCACAGAACAAAATTAAAACTACATTATTATAGATTGTACAACTATGGCAATATTTACCACAATTTAAAATGTGAATTTTTAAAATTACATATTCCATTTTCAATAATGTTACCTCCTGAGAATTTATAGGTATATACAAAGTTATCTGGATGAATATGTTTATCATGGATAGCTTAATCAATATAAAAATGATTAATAAGCTGGGTTCTGAACACAAGTTGTATGGGTTGGTTCATCTGTGATCTTCTGCATTTCTGATTTCTAAATGATACAGCCCAAAGCATGAGAAGTCAACTCACTTAAGAAGACATATTACATCGGTTCAGGTTCTAGACCTGTTTGTCTTCAGATACATCTTCTGCCCTCCTGCCCTGCTTTGTGTTTCAGTGGGTGCTAAACTTGGCAGGTACACTCCTCAGGATTCTATCAGGGTCAGCCAATGGAAGTTATTAACAAAGATTAAAGGCAGGAGAAGGAGAGGAGCCAGGATATTTCTGCTACTTTTCTCAACTACTTTCCCATAGTGTCAGCTCCAGCCAGGTGAGCTGGTGCTTGAGCTCTAGGACTGCCTCCAGCCCACGAGTAGCAGTGGCTTCTGGCCTTGCTAAATCCTGTGTAACCTCTCTGGCTTCTCAGCTCTTCATTGCTATGTACAGATCTCCTCTCTGAGAGATTTTCCTTTTGTCCTAGAGTCCTCCTGACACTTGCTAATACTACTTATGACAAGTATGAGGTTTATATGATAGATACAGTAGTTCTCAAAACTGGACATATGTCAAAATAATCTGGAGGAGTCTTTAGAAATGCAGATTCCTGGGCCATAATGAAAGCAAAAAAAAAAAAAAAAATAGGAGTTAGAACCTGGGAATTTATATGAGGCAGGGGGCAAACAAATAAAAAGTCACTTCCAACGATCTTATGTAGCTAAAATCAGAACCACTTAAATCTCATAGTATATGCAAAATTATTATTAAATTAACTCTTACATAAATCATATCATGTTAAAATACAGGCAGAGTAAAAAAATATCAAGAATAAAACAATGGTTAAATAAAAGGTTAAACAATAACAATAAAATTAATAATGTTGCATAAACTCACGAGGCGAAGAAAATTATCTTAACCCCCTGCAACAGGATATCCTTGCCTAACACTACAATATAACCAAGAACCAAGATCCTAAATTCTGCACTAATCATTCCCTGTTTCCCTTTACAGTTTTTTTTTACAACCTATAAATACATCATTAAGTATTATTTATTTAGTTGCCTATTTTTGAATTTTTTTAAAAACTTGTTTTGAACGCCGATCTTAGCCATTTTGGGCATTTAAACTACCAAACTGAGAATTCAGTTACTACAGAGTAGACATGGAATATTCCCCATTGTGTCCTGCCCAAATTTCTAACCCACAA
The DNA here is from genome assembly GCA_004026885.1 of Lyroderma lyra. NCBI lineage: Eukaryota > Metazoa > Chordata > Mammalia > Chiroptera > Megadermatidae > Lyroderma > Lyroderma lyra. Next base: position 13,129 of record PVJL010007421.1, on the reverse strand, counting down.
AAATATAAATATAATAAAATAGTGGGGTTTTTTTTTTGTTTTGTGACAATTTTTTATGCAGCTATAGATAACCAAAACTTTAGCAAAAAGTTATTTGTTCTTTCAATCTGACACTTTCCTGGGAAAAACAACCTTCTCAGAAACATGCATTGAATTAGGATAGGCTATACCTACATAGTTAAAGGTGAGCTTTTAATGGTCAGTAAAATTCATGATTTCTCCCTTACTTTATATATTGCTACCATAACCCACCTAAAGATTCTGAAATGTTATTCTTAATTTGAATTAAACTTTAATATGAATATCTTCACTTAGGAATTTGAATGCTGTAACAAAAAAATAGAATGAAACAGTTTTCTTCTTGAAAAAGTAGCTGAAATGTAAATAGCATTTTATATATATATATAATTTTATTAAATCAGGTAAGAAGATTAAAGGGCCTTCAAACAGAAATTCAGAACAGCCAACTGATCTGTGCACTATGTTTTTAGATATTCTTTCTCACTTGAACTACTTTAACTGCACCAAATACCATAAATGCATAAACAAACATCTATTACTGAGAATGGAAAGGCGTAACCAAAGTCATGAGACTAGTTCTAACCAATATTTCTACGGACAACTGGATACTCTGCTGGGAAACTGTTCCATTTGCACCAATGATGGGATCAAGATTCCATATACTTTAGGAATTTTTCTTTGACCTTCATCTTTAAAATAACCTAAAATCCCTCTAGGATGCCAGTTTTAAAACATACTATTTTTTACGCTGATATTCAGTTATGATACAGAATTATATTTTTCTCCATAAGGTCTCATTATTATTAAGGAGATTATAAAAATATATAAATGGTCATTCTTGCCTATAAAGTTTAATCCATATTAACCCATTTAAAAGAATAAGCACTACACTCAGTAACATATATGCTAAAATGACTAAAGCGATCTGATGTCCAGAAAACAAGTAAGCAATTTGGTGTCTGTCAGTAACCAGCTCTTGCAGAAGAGCTAGAGCTGTGGGATTTAGTGCTCTGCCCATTTAGCGTACTCTTCCCCTTTACAGGAGCTTTGAAGAAGCTCTTCCATGTTCACAGATAACACTTGGAAAATAACTACTTAGACCAGCTATAAAGGTCGTTCGTTATAATTCTTTAAGACTGTTGTTAAAATTTATTTCATCACTTGACAGTAAAATAGATAAAGAAAAACCACATAAGGTAAAACTGGAATTTTGTCTACAAAAACAAAGGAAAGACACTGATGAAAGTGAAAAGCAATAATATAACAGATAAACTCAGAAAAGGAAACTATATCATATGACGATACAATCTGATGAAATCCTTCTCTTACATTTGGAGAAATGAGCATTTTTATATTCCAGAAATGATGCTCTCTATATTATCATTACTAAAGTTTACTATTTGGAATTCACCCTTTGGCTCTATTTCTTTCTAGTATTTTTTCTTTTGCATGTTAATAGTATTTTGAGCTTTTCTAATTTAATTTAAAGAAACAGTTTTGAGCACTAAGAATAGAGGTGAACAGACATTTTTTCTGTCTTTGAGTGTCTCATACTCCAGTGTAGAAATGGTGCAAAGCATGAGAGGAAATCAATACATTTAAGTACAATAAAGAGAATTTGAACATGAATATTTAAGAACAATTGACAAATAAGGGCATGCAAAAAAAATAGCATGCAAAAACATGTGTAGCTCTTTTCTCAAATACCTGATTCTGACAGTCTCAAAATCTCAGAGATTTTTTAATACGATTTTAATAGCCCCCACCTACCCATTTCTAGCTTCCCGGCTTCTGCCCTTGGCCCCTGGAGAGTACTCTCAACTTAGCAGCCAGAGTGATGCTTTTCAAACATGTCATACAATGTCATTCATTCCTCTATTCAAAAATCAGCAAAGAATAAAAGCCAGTTTCCCCTCCCCCACGGCTCTGCCTGTAGCTTTGTCTTCTGAACATCATCACCCTCGCTCCCCGCCCCCATTAGCTTTCTGACATCATCTTTTACTCTCACTACTCTTAGTTGCTCATTGTCTACTCCCCACGTAGGCTTCCTTGCTTTTCCTTGAACAAAATGGGCATGTGTGGTATAACTCTCATGCCTTCACTCCACCCTGGCTCCATGTAGATCCACTCAGATCTCTCTCATGCTCATTTCTCACCTATGCCCAGTCTTCACTCAAATAATGACCCCATTGACCCTACTGAAATTTGCAACTAGCTTGGTCTACACTCCTCCACATTCTCAATCCTCGCTGCCGTGTTCTGGTGGTTTTTCACAATATCACTTTCTCATAGACTATGTTTATCATGGGTTCTGCCCTGCTAGAATGAACTCCCATGGAGGTAGGGCTCCTAGTCTGAATTTGTCCACTGATTTCACTTAAGCACTGAGAAAGATGTCTGGCACATTTGTTCACTTATTCGACAATATATGCTGAATAAATGAACAGATGACCATGTTTCTAGAATAAAACAGTATTTCAAGAAAATGTTTCCAGAGTATTTTACTATTTTGAGAAAACTGATAAGCTCTTTAAAAATAAAATGTTCTTTTGCTGACAATCATCTTGCTAAATAATTCCATTTGCCTTTCCGAGCAGCCCTCCCCTCACCAAATTTGGAACACATCAGCAGGTTAACAGGGTTCTTCATTATTTAGTTTTTCACCCAGGTATTTTTGCATCCATTTCTATCTAATTGTTCCAAGCATGCCTAGAATATTCAAAAAATAGCAAGAAAGCTAGGAGAAACAGTGAGGCTGGAATGGAGTAAAAGGGAAGTAGACACAGAGCAGAGGAGTGACATGTTCTAATTTGTTTTAAAAATGGACAACTTGTCCTGGTGCTAAGGACTCACTACAGAAATTATGGTGGAAGCAGAGACGAATGAGGAGGCAAAAATCCAGATAGATGATGGTGGCTAAGGTGCTATAAAGGGGTCAGATTTTATATATATTTTGGAAGTACAACTAATAGGATTTCCAGACAAAATTGTATTGGCATATAAAAAAGGCAATATTCTTCTTTTTTAATTAAAAATTATTTTATTTTTCCTGAGCAAATATAAAAATAGAATTGCCATCTATTTAGGAGCAATTCTATTTTTCAGGGTGAAAAATCCAGGGTGAAGCAGGTTTTAAGGGCAAGATCAAGAGATTTGTTTGGATGTGTTGGATCTGTGATTTTTGGTAGAGAGTCAAATGGAAATGTTACCTAAGCAATTGGATGGATACATTTAGAGATTAGTCAGAGTCATCAATGAGTATGTAGTTTCTAAAGCTCTGAGACTGGATAATGTAACAGAGAATGAGTATTAAAAAAAAAAGAGGCCTGTGGAATGAACCCCTGAAAAGCACACATATTAAGGGAAGATAAGAAGAAACTAGTAAAGGAGTTTGACAAGAAGCTAACAGTTAGGGAAAGAGGAAAACAAAGATTCCAAATAAAATAGATCAAAGAAGGAGGAAGAAGGCAGTGACATCATCTGATATGGTTTGAGTAAGACGAAGAATGAAGACTGACCACGGGGTTTGGGGATCTGGATAGTACTGGTGTCCGACAGGAGGAGGTGGGAAGCTGGGCAGTTAAACCAATTACTTGGGTGAAAGAATGAATGGAACAATTCAAAACAGTGAGTACAGTAGATGATGGAATGACTACAAAAGAGAAGTGAATACACCACTCATGTGTTTGTACTTGGATACGAGCCGGGTGACTGACTTCAAATTAGTAACAGCAGAAGAGCAATTGCTATGGTGAAAATGATTATTTAACATTTATTTAAATAATTAAGTATTATTTTATCACTTATGACACCTCCTCACTCATCATGAAGAAAATGAGGTCACTGACACATACAGTAACGTGCCTAAAGTCAGACATTTAACAAGAGGGAGAAAATGAACATAGTCTTGTGTTCGAAGGAGACTTTTACCCTTTAGGTTTTTTTAAAAAAAATCAATCAGCTTCATTCTATATATGAGTATTTAGATGCAAAAATAAAAAATAAAAAGAGTTCTATGGTTCAGAAGAAAAATTTAATACCCAGATGTGATCATTTATGAGCAAAATTGTTTTAAAAATATATTTTCTTATTCTCTGTAATTATTTTGCTTGCTTTAAAGAATTCTATGAGCATTACTATTCAAGGGTTTAGCCCTCATTTAATCATTACTATTCATATTATTTAACCAGTAAGACAATTACTTTTTGTCCTAATCTAAAGTGTTCAAACAGAGAAGCAGAAAATAGAATGGTGTTTGCCAGGTGTTAGGGAGAGAATATTAGTCAAAGGTACAAAGTTTCAGTTACAGAAGACAAATCCTAGAGAATTCCTTTGCAGCATATCATCTATATATTAACAATACTGTATCATATACTTTAAAATTTACTAATAGGGTCAGCCTTACATGAATTGTTCTTATCACACCCCCCAAAAAAGAATAATAAACAAAGAAGGTGGGAGTAAACTTTTGGAGGTAATAAATATGTTTATGGCATAGACTGTAGTGATGGTTTCATAGATGTATACTTATCTTCAAATTCATCAAGTTGTGTATATTAAATATGTATAGCATTTTGTATGTCTCTCACACCTCAATAAAGTGGTTTATAAATAAATGCTTTATCTCCTAAAAATCAGGTACAAAGGAGTATTCTTGATTTATAATGTGCTCCATTTTTGGTATTTACATTCATTGCATTTGATAATACGAATACAAATTTTATGCCACTAAAAATAAAACCATATTCATGATATCAGATATGATTTTTTTTATGTAAGAAATTTTGATTATTATTAGGGGTATAATAAGAAATAAAGGCTAATTTTGATTTCCACTTCAGTTCCTGGCATCCAAGTAGACAACTTTTTGAAATTCTGAGCTTAGACTAGCTCTTAGTCTATTTTTCCCCATGATGCATATCCTGCTACCTTAATAAGGGAAAAATGGGTCAAGCCCTGTTAGATATTCAGAGCGTGGGTGGCAATCCTTTGACGAGATTTCTGGGGATGCCTCTAACATGGGAATTGCTGTTGAGATTCCAGGAGCAAAAGATAAAATTCTGTCAGTAGCAATATCTCTAACAAATAAACCCTTTCACACCCACTTAAAAAAAAGTGAGAAAGGTGCCTGAAATCCAGCAATTAACCAATATCATTGCAAAGTTTTAGCGCAGATAATCCTACGCTGAGCCTACACATTGCACACAATATGTTCCTTTTCGTATACTTGCTGATATGAAAAATAATTCTTCAAGATACAAAATAAGATGTTACTAAACAAAGTATTTTCTTAATTATTCTCTGTATACTGCTGTCTTTCATTATTACATGATAATTTAACATCATATAGTATTGACCATTTTTCTTTAAAAGAAATTATTAATTTTATCTATTGGAGTTTGACTTGCTAAACCTGAATTTTTCAGTTGCTGTGAAAGGAAAACAGACAAGCATTATTGGAGAACAGAATAAAGTTTCTTATAGCATATGAAATTTAAACATTTTTTTGTAATGAAAAAATATATATACTCCCATATAGATGCCCTTGACATGCAGGAACTCAAGTAGTAACAGAAATGATAATTATTCTGTCTATAGTAAAAACTGGTAATGAGGGCTTTGAGCTCATTGGAAAGTATACTATATCTAATCAGAGTTCATCTCCTAATACCTCTTAATAAATGTTTACTGACATGTTGAATCTGCAATTACCCATTTAATTCTCTTAGGAGCTTAGATCTAGACAAACAACATTATTTCAAACAGTGGTTTAGAGATTTAGAAGGGTTCTCTTTACATTGTGAAAAGGAAAGCAAGATAAACTCAGCGAATTACATCTAATTCCTTCTCCTTGCACACATTTGATGCAAAAATCCATTCATTTATCTATCCATCCATATGACATTAATCAAATATCTACTACAGAATTTTGAATATACAAAATCAGGCAAGACACAGCCATACTTTAAGAAGCATATATCATAATGGAAATAAAGCAACAGAATTGTGCGTTAAGAGCTCAGATAAAGACTGCACATGGTGTGATGGGCACAGAAGAGGGATATTAAATCAAACTGGGGGAGTCACTGATGACTTCCCAGAGGATGCAAGACTACATTTTGAAAGGTAAGTGGGGTAAATAACACTCCAGGTAAAGAAAAGCACGAAGTGTGTGTGGGATGAACACAGAGAATGGCATGACACTGCCTGATCAGTTCATGTAAAAGGGGTACTTCATGGAGGGTAATATGAGGAGACTGGTATGATGTTATAGGAGATGAATCTGGAGAAAAAAACAGAGGCCAACTCCTCAATAGTCTCCTGTGGTAAGTCAAAAAGCTTAACTTTATCTGGAAATCTCTGGTTCATCAATGAAAAACTAAGAATTTTACCATGAACTAAAGCTTGCTATATACAAGTATTGCTTCAACAGCTTACTTAACTTGATCAATGACATCCTATTATTACAAACATTTTACTTGTCCTGTGAAATGTCCATAATATGGCCTATGTAATAAGTACTCTTCATTCTCATAAATATTTGTAGTAATCTTAGTTTTTACCTAAGTAAGATAGGGTTAGTTCTTGCATGCTATAAAAATTTATTTCTGTAATATTTCATACTTCTGGGTCCTGACATTCATTACTCTCTATTGTAAACACTTACTTAATACTAGTCTTTCCTCATAAAGTAAGAAGAAATTATAGTGCTCTTTTTATCTGGCTATATTCCAAAGTGATTTAATAACTGTACCAAAACAGAGTTTCTTGAATTGAATTAAATGAGTAACAAACAATACTGATAGAGAAAATAAAAATAAATATTCCAAGAATAAGTCTCCTTCTAGGAGACTTATAATACCTACCTGATCTCGTCTTGTGGTACAGAAACTTGATCTTGGGCTTCTGGGCATTTCACATGCCAACCCTATTTCCCTACATACAGCAGGCCCTAAAGCAGTGGTTCTCAACCTTTCTAATGCTGCTACCCTTTAGTACAGTTCCTCATGTTGTGGTGACCCTCAACCATAAAATCATTCTTGTTGCCACTTCATAACTGTAATTTTGCTACTGTTATGAATCATATTGTAAATATCTGGTATGCAGGATATATTTTCATTGTAATTGAACATAATTAAAGCATATTGATTAGTCACAAAAACAATATGTAATTATATATTGTGAAATACTTATTTCTAATTACAAATAAATGAAATTTTGTCTTAAAGGGTTGTGTAGCATGGGTAACAGTCTTAACATAACAACAGTAAACTACATTGCTACATTTTGCCACAGTATGCGTAAAAAGTCAATGTCGGTGTGAAGGTTGAGATTGCCTCTTTCTCACCAGATCCGAAATTCTCGGGGCAGTCTTTGCAAGAGCACAACAAAGATCATCTTCCACAAGTCTACTTCTGTATTTAGACTTGATAACCAACAAGCTAGAAAACCCTGTTTCACAAAGCTATGTTGTTGGAAATGGAAGAAGAAGGCGCAACACAGTCTCAGACAGAACAGAATATGACTGCAAACACTTGATCCAGAATTTTATAACTGGCATTGTAGAGAAATCAGTTCTCGCTGCATCGCTGTTAATAAGTTCAATGAATTCTTCTTGTGCTGTCTCAGGGACATCTTCAACTTTGACTGTGAATGGGCTTCTGGCAAGTGCAAATGGGTGTCAGGTAGATTTGGAAAATTTTGATGAAATTTTGTCTGCAAGCATGTACAAGTGTTCTTTCACAGAAATTATCATCATAATCCTTTGGTCTGGTTCAATGGCATGTTCCTCAAAGAAAGCAGATAAGGTAGGCAACATGTAAATTTTATTTTCATCCAATTTTTTTTTGCCAAAGCTGAAGTTTCATTTGGAATGATCGAATCTTTTCAGAAAAATTGAGGCATGTTGCATTTGGTCCTTGCAGTGATAAATTTAACTCATTCAAGATGGCAAAGACGTCAACCAAGTAAGCTATTTTCTGCAGTTCACTTTTATCGCTGAAAAGTGCTGCGAACTGCGGTCTTGCTTTCTGATTAAAAAATGTTTTGAGTTCATCATGAAGTTCAAAAACACGTTTTAAAACTTTTCCTCTCAACAACCATCTCACTTCCATGTGAAATAGCAGAGCATTGTTTGGCGCATCCAACTCGTTGCACAGTTGCGAAAACAGTTGACTGTTTAAAGTATTTGCCTTTACAAAATTGACAGAACTTATGATGCTTTTCATTACTTCTTGTAACTCTTGTGACAGCGTCTTCATTGCTAATATTTGCCGATGAATCATACAGTGAGTTCCGATGACTTTTGGTGACTCATTCAGTACCAAACGTTGAAATCCAGATCAACATCCTAGCATAGCTGGAGCACCATCTGTGCTCCACAAACCTTTTCCCAAGGGATCTTATGCTCTTTCAGAAATGAACCAACTGTGTCAAATACATCATGTGCTGTAGTTGTCATTTCAAAAGGTTTGCAAAAAAGTAACTCATCTTTAAAGTCACCATCATTAATATACCTCACTTAAACCAGTAACTATGAACAGTTTGCAATGTCTGTAGATTCATCAAGCTGGATACTAAATATTTGAAGTGGAGCAGATTTAATTTCCTGGATTACCTGATCAAGAATATCAGCAGACATGTCATCTATTCTTCTGCGGACAGTATTGTTAGATAAGGAAACTGCATTCACTTTCATAATAAATTCGTCTCTGATCATTACTCGAACAATGTCTTTGGCTGCTGGCAATAGTAAATTCTCAGCAATGGTGTGAGGTTTCATAGCTCTGGTGATTCTGAGTGCCACCAAATATGAAGCTTCAACAGCTGCTACGTTTTGTTTGTGGTACTTGCCACCTGTGTCGAGTCTGGCTTTCTTGAGTCCATCAGGTTTGCTTCTAAAATAGTAGGTATCCTTGCTGGCAAAGCTCGGATGCTTGCTATCAAAATGGCATTTTAGTTTGTTTGGCTTCATAAATTTGGCTGATAGAAATTCACAATAAATAACACATTGCAGTTTCTCAATTCCTGCTGTAATTATTGAGGTAAAACCATATTGTAAAAAAATCCCCATTATATTTTATTTTCTTAACATTCTTCTCTACATGATCTATTGTTATGGGATGGTTTGCTAATGAAAATAATATATAACAATAGCTTTAATAATACAAAAGATGATACATGGCATAGTTCAGTCAATACAGTTCATTAAAGTTTCCTACGATTTACCATTCTCTGTTGTCTTTTTTACATGCCTGTTACTATCACAAGGGGGCAGTATTCACACCAACCACAGCTGAATATAAAAAGACCGATCAGCATCCAGATTAAGTTCCCATGGTACAGAATTTTTTTCCCCAGTAGTTGATGATTTTACAGTACATGATTTTACATTTACCCAGTAATTACAATTCCTGAAGTGTCATTTTACCTCCAATACTGCTGCTTTCAACACAGTAGCTGCTTTTAACAGAGTAGCTGCTTTCAACATAGCAGCTGCTTTCTACACAGTAGCTGCTCTCTACACATGTGTGACTGGTCCGCATAAGTACCTTAGGGCACCAACCCTGTCACATACATCTGTATTTGTAGGGGGTATATATGATGGGTTTGGTGTGATGATGTCATCACACCGGGTACTTGTATGTGGGCGTATCTGCATGTGGGCAGACCTGCCTGGAGACAGATAGAGGAGCAGTGTCTCAGTTCCTAAGACCATCAGAAATATGTGTTTTCCAATGGTCTTAGGTGACCCCTGTGTAAGGGTCATTTGACCCTCAAAGGAGTCACGACCCACACGTTGAGAACCGCTGCCCTAAAGGAATGTTGAATAGAGCATTAAATTTATGTTGTATTTTCTCAGGAAACAAGAATAAAATACTGAAGTAGATAATCCAATCCAGCAGCTGTTTGTCTCAGTTTTCCTTTAAATATCAGGCAAAAGTAGGGGTGTAGAGAACAGGAGGATTATACATATAATTATAGCAAACTTCTTTCGATTTAATTGGTTTATGATGTGAGAGAAAATATAACCATCATTTTCATCCTTTTAATAACTCAGAAGCCCAAACATGAAGAGTTTTACTAAAATTTTCTCAGATGTAATAAAATATGTCTCTAAATATGTATTATTTACCCAAGATAAAATAAAATGAAGTCTTTCTAGGTATAGTCCTTCTTGTGCTGAACAAGCTGCTATTCTTATCCTGGTACCATATGGACGTGTTCAAATGACGTAGGCAATAAAAATGGATTATCTTAAGTTTGTGAAGAAGTAATTCATTTTCTCATAGTTATCGTAATATGAAACACCATTTGCATTTCAAATATACATGTTGACTCCCATGGATCAGTTTTTTAAACTTCTAACTTAAATATCCTAAATGAAGAAAGATCTTTCCTCACTGGGACTTATAGTCATGCTGCTCCCAGCAGCTCCTTCCTGCCATGCTAAGTGTGGCAGAAACAGGGAAGTAGTTAGGACTTGTTTGCCTTCCCATCCTCCCCTTACTTCTTTGTTCTTTTCTTATTTCATTTTTGTAAATGTGAATGTTTGATAATATAATAAAAATGGTATAAATACAAGGGCCTAGAAGCACCACAGAAAAACTAAAGATACTTGTGTTCAAGTAGAACTTGGTTATTAACTGCATAGGGACTGGTTATTAGGCAGTGATGTGTTTAGTCAGCTAAGCCATTTGAAGTCACAAACTCACGTGGTAAATTTGAGTTACTGAAACTATCATTTTTTGCAGTTTTAGTTGAAAATTTTTATTAAGTAAAGAATGCACATATTTAGTTACATTTGGAAGCAAGGATTTTATCCCCAGACCCTACTAATAAACAAATCAACTGAACTTGCACTCATAATTGACAATATTTCAATTGCTTCTTGTTAATTATTATTAGATGGAGTTCACTGGTTCATGAGGCATCATATTATTGGCTTTTTGGTAATTTGTTTTTCCAGCTTGTATTCTTCTTTAAATATGTACATAGGCTGAAATATTGGGACATTATGTCAATCTTTTACATTAAAATATTGTTCTCAAAAAGAAAGATGAGCAAACATAATGTATAGATGAAAATGCCTCAGTTTTGCAACTATGCTAGGTCATTATCAGGCATATTATTATTTTTCAAAAGAAACTTTTCAGTGACTATATTTTATTATTTAACAAAGTCTTTTAATAGAGATTCATAGAAACATAATCAAAAGCAAGGTTTGCTATTCTCTAATACATAACTTTGTTAGCTAAAGGTACACTTTTTTAAATAAAATTTATTGGGGTGACATTAGTTAGTAAAATTATAGAGGCTTCAAGTGTACATTTCTATAATACGTCAACTATATATTGCATTGCGTGTTTACCACCCAGAATCTGTTCTCCTTTCATCACCATATATATATATGTGACCTTCTTTTCCCTCTTCTACTAACCCCCTTACCCTCCGGTAACCACTAAACGGTTACGTATGTTGTTGAGTTTTTGTTTGTTGGTTGGTTTGTCTTGTTTGTTGCTTTTGGTTTTACATCCAACATGTGAGTAAAGTCATATGGTTCTCAACTTTTTCACTTATCATACCTAGCATGATAATCTCAAGATCTGTCCATATTGTTGTAAATGGCAGTATATCACCTTTTCTTACAACCAAATATGATAGTATTCCCTTGTGCTTATGGACCACATTTTGTTTATTCAATTACCTGTCGAAGGACACTTTGGCTGTTTCCATGTCTTGGTCTAAAGGTGCAATTCTTTTGCATTTTTACTGCTTTCTTGAACTGGCAACAGTTTCTAAAGATGTTTCATCTCTAATAGGTCTTAGGGAACTGTTCACATGAAAACACAGTACAGCACATATTAACATCCTGACATTCATGGCATTAGCTTCATTGACTGAAATCAGGAAAATTTCACCCGGTTAAACTAGTGAATGGCATTATATGGTTTACATGTTTGTGTTGATTCTGTTTTTGAAACACAGATGTTCACATTTTATTTTTGCACATAGTTAGTTATTGGTAATTTGTGAGATTAGCAAGAGCAAAGAGAGAGATTATTCTAGGGAACTGAGAAAAAAATAAAAGGAGAAACAAATAAGAGAAAGAAAAAGGAACAAAAGAGATGAAAAGAAGAGGAAGTGAGTGGAGAGAACTAAAGAGCATTAAATAAGGTGGGGAGGAAGGAGGAAGAAGGGAAAAGAAGGAAAGAAAGAAGAATGTAGAAAGGGTAAAGAGGGAGAGAGAGAAGGAAAAGAAAGAAGAAAGAAGGAAAAGATGAAGGAGAAAAGAATGAAGAGCAGAAAAAAAGGAAAAGAAAATGCAGAAGAAGGAAGAGGAGGAAGAAAATAAAGGTCAGGGAAGCAGATGCAGTCAGGTCGGTGGAGGGCTGTACGGTGAGGACTCATACTTCTACCCTGCCCTGAACTGTCCCTCTGACATCTTGACCAAATGACTTCCCTTTAAGTATGAAACTAGATAAAGAAGAAGAAAAGCAAGGGACATGTTTTCAAGCCCACCGTCCAAAAAGAACCACTTTCCTTGGTGTTTGTGAGTTACTTCTACATTGAATTAAATACAGAGAATAGTTTCATTAGTGGTGAATACACAGTCATTTCTCCTTGTTCTTCTTTGCTTTGCCAGAACTTTTATTATTGTGGCTAGAAGGGGACATTTTACCTTCTTGGACCTCAGTTTCATACGCAATAAACTGCTGGTGAGCTGTGGACAATCCTGTCCAGACTCTGAGAATAGTGTCACTCAGAGAAAGAACTTGGGAAGGCTAGAGAAAGCTTCAGTACAAGCACATGAGCTGTTTCTGTGTTGTCTTCCTGGTTATTCAACTCTCAAGCCACTCTTCCCCTCCTCTCTTTAATTCAGCTTTACTGAGCTTTTGATTGTATTTAATGAGAGTATGGACATAGATACAGGGATGCACAAAATATAGCTCACTCTCTCTCCCCTCCATGAATCATCCCATTGTAAGTACAGTATACATGAAAAAACATAACGGAGGTGAATTAAGCAGTCATTCGTTAATAGCTGAGTTAGTATTCCAGTACAAAGCAGGTTGAGTGTAGTACACCGAAAATAACTAAAGTTTCA